>APFE031390941.1:15609-127268 GCA_000404065.3 Pinus taeda | reverse complement strand
ATCACAGGACTTGAAAATACAACTACCCTTGGGGACGAGCTGATTTCTATAGGGGAAGATCATTCAAATCTTCCATTGAGCTTTTGTGATTCGCTGATGGCATGGGGGACTTCATCAGCATGTTAGGTTGGCTGGCAAGAGGATATCAGGAAAAGCCCGAGACTTCATCCCCACAGGAATTGGGTTGTATCTTCAGGAGTTTACCCTTGGAGTGCAGGAGGTGGACTACTCAGTAGGGCAGCTTTATGGGGAGTTGGACAGAGTCCTACATTAACATGATGCTCTACTTATTTATAATACGCAGAGGGCTTTTGGCACCTATACCCAGTTGGACAATGAATGGAGCGAGGGGTCCATAGTGATCAGGATGGCTTGCGATCCAGGTATCGAGCGATTCCTTCATGACCAGACAGTGCAGAGATTAGGGATGACTCAGTGGCACATTTGGGACCGCAGTATTACTGGTGATGACAGTGGTGATCAGCAATTAGAGGGGGCACTTATCCAGGCATTTCTTGAGGACAAGCAATTTTTGGCACGGAGGACTGTAATATCCCAATTTTGATTTTCAGCATTAGAGACGAGCTTTGGAAGGATGCAATTTCGGCGTTGGGACTTAGGAAGAAAAAAGGAAATTGCAGCTCGAGTGGAATGTGGGGGCCACAAGAAAGAGAAATTCGCCCTGAGGGAACTCACACTCTTGGAGGAGAGAGAAAAGAGAAGGAAGTGTGAATTAACAGAGAGAGAGTGGGTACCACAAGGAGAGAAAAGGCCAACAAATTATAAATAGAACTTGCGGGCCTCACTTTTGGCATCTTTTGTCATTTTACAATTTCAACATTAGTTCTCTTGAGTTGCTTAGCCAAGACAACCGTGTTGTTTAGCACAAGGAATTTCCGAGCGGGAATTCCACCTCTACCTTCGGTGAACTTCAAGTGTCACCCTAGGAGAATAAGAAGGAGCCCATCTCAGGGCTTCTCTAGGAGCTACATTGCATACTATTTCTGTTGGAGCGTGTTTGTCTTAGGGCGCAGAAGGAAATTTGAAGGGGCTAAGAGAAGCTAGCAAACAATGGAGTTTTGGGTAGAGAATTTGTAGAGAATTATCCATAGGGAGGAAGACTTTTTCCTTAAGGATTTGCAGTGCCGAAAGTGTTGCATTTTGGAGGACCAATTTACCTATTCTATGGCCTAAACAAGGGTTTACTCGCAGCTTCTGTGCACTTGTAGAGATTCAGAATTTGGGGAGCATTCAAGCTAGGATTTACTTGGTGATTGAGGGAAGAAATTTGCAGTGGTTTGGGAGGATTTCTTAAAGGGAGATATGGGCCAAATTCAGCAGTATCTAAACTATAGGGCGTTTTCTAGCCAAATTGAGCAATTTACAATTGTTGCGGGTCAACAAGGGTCAATGGATTCAGCCCAAACCCTTTCTGGGTTTTTGTGGGTTTGGTGAGAGGAAGCTAGGATTAATTTTATAAAAAAAATTGAGCACTTCTGAGAGCAGAATTCCTAGTTCCATTCAACAGTTAGCAATAGAAATTATTGGAAGAGGGTGCAATTTACCCCGGGACCATTTCCACCACTTGGGTACGTGAGATATTTATGGGTTTTGTTGGCGCTAGTGTGGAGAGCCTACATATAATTTTGCAGAATTTTTGGAGTAGATTTGAGGGCCAAAATCTCAGTTCACCTACAGTAGTAGTGGCAGTGATTTTCTGGGCTAGCACAAAATCATGGTGGGGAGCTCATCTGACATTTGGGCAGCTTGATCATCACCTGGGTTTGGATTTGCTTGTTGTAGCAAGTGCAGGTTCCTCTTTCATACTCATTTGTACTCCATTTTGTTCAAAAAATTGATAAAAAGGCTCAGAGTTTTGGTGCATTTCCTCTTGTGTTGTGATTTCCTACATATGTGTTGAATTTCCTATTTGTTGTTATAGTGCATGTTTTATTGATTCACTTAATATTTCCATTAAGAATATTACACTTTATATCAATTACGGACCAAATGATAAGAAGAACAATGGTTGCTTGAATGCTTAACTAATCTATATGCTATGCATGTTCTAGATGGTTCCTTCCTCTTAACTATTTTCGAACTAGTCTCTAGAGTAGGATGTGGGATAGAAGACAATAGGAAGCAAGCAGAAGCTTGATTAACAATACCTCCCCCTGTTTTCTAACAAACCGATGCCTCTGGCACTACAAAGGTTATGGCTCTGACAACTGCAAGGTCACCGTGTTAACCAATAATGAGGTGCTACGCTCCTCAATCTAGGTGAGAAAGGTTGTCCCTAGGAGAAAATTTTCCTCCAAGATGGTCCTCAGTGGGCATCAAGCAGGTCCTTGCAACAACAAACTAGCTCGTTGTACTACTTCTCTGCCCCCTAAGCCAGCCATGTGGTCACTCACCCATCTACCATGATTGTATGTTTGAAGGTGCGCCTCCTGAATCTAAAGGTATGCCTTTTCATTCGGTAATTGAGTATTATAGTTTGCTTATCATGGACACTTTTAGGCATGGATTAATGGGGGGATTCAGCGTAAAGAATGGGCTAGGTCTGTGCTCTTGTCCCCTAGACCTCTTTTGGATGTTAACCTTGGACCCTAGTCCCGTGGGATCTCTTTTACTGACCCTTGGGCTTTAGGGATTGTACTACATGGGAAACCCTAATTTTGGTTGTGTGGTATCACTCCCTCATCCATATATATTACTCCTCTTCTGCTCATTATAACACCATTCATCATTTCTCCCCCCTGGGCCCACATTCCTCCATTGGGTCCACATAGGGTTAGCTTTCCCCTTCCCCTTGCCCACACATTGAGTTGGGCCTAGAATGATGCCCCAAAGGTTCATGCAGCTGAAAAGAAAAGTAAAAGCATAATTGGCCACATTCAGCAAAAAAATGTACCACAAAATGCAAAAGATGGTCGGGACAAACGCATTTAGCATGTGGGCAGAAGCCAATACATGAGCTCTACCCCATCATCATGGTCATCACCCTAGTTCCTGTAGGCCCTAGATGAGCCTCCTTTATAATTTAGGAACCCATGATTGTCCCAACTCCTAGTGGGCAATGAACTGCCCTACCTTAAAAGGGGTATCCACTGGTATATCTCACACATCATGCTCTTACCCCTTGAGCCTCCAGCAGTTAATTAAAGAAAAATCATAAAAGGCAAAAGGCGTATAAAGAAGGATGGAAAAATCAAGACCAAGGCACCTCATGTACCACGAATGCAACCTCCTATACATTATATACCCAAGTGTGGGCTTCCCTTTTACTAGCTACCCTTGTAGCCTAGCATGTAGCCCAGGGTTGCCACTTTCATTCCCTACTCCATTCATCTCTTTACCACGTGCCACCACCTTTTAAAAGATGTACCTTAGACATATTATCCCCTTTATAAGTAGAAAGTTAGCCCCATTTGAAGCTTGGAGACATTAACACATGCCAAACCCTCATTATGGAAAGGCATGCCAATATGAAGTCCACACTTGTTGTCCATGGTTTGTGATCCAAATCGGATCCATAAACGACTGTCAAATAACCCTGACTATATTGAGACGAAACAAATCTCTAAAGAATTCAAAACAACAATCGAAAACACCCTGAACCAGTGGCAATGGAGCCAGCGTGGAGCGACGAGGACCTCGGTCAAAGAGCGTTGATCGAGGCCCATGGAGACTGTGCAGGAGGTCAAAGTAGCCCCTGGGAGCCCTGGATCGGGAAAAGGAGGCATTTCTCCTAAAAATGGCATAAAAGGCCTTATAAAGGAAAAATCGCATCGCAAAAGGTTCAAAGAGTGGATTTAAGGCCAGGGTGAAAGGACCCCCGATCAGCGATCTTTGACTCATCGCATCGGAGGCAAGCATGTATGCGATATCGGGACCCCAGACTTGGCAATTGAGATAATGCGATTATGCGATTGCGATAATCGGCGATTGGAGCGATCGGCAGATTGGCAGATCAGTGGTCGGCATGACCAAACGAAGGAACCCTCGGGGCCATTGCAATTGCGATATGCCGATAGCGATACGCCGATATCGATGGTTAGCGATCAAGCGATCGGTGATCCCCGATACAAAGGGTCGTTGGGCACGCGATTTGCAATAAGCCGATAAGGGCCAAACTCGATGGGAATTATAAGCTCGATTCCTTTCTAACTGCCCCTAATCATTGTGCCACGCTACAAGCGGGTGTTTTATAGACAATGATGTGTTTGTAATGCAAAGAGAGCCACAGAGCCAGATGGCCAGTCGAAGAGACAAGGAGCAGAAAAAGCCGCAAAGCTGCAGAAGGTGAATCGACAGAGGCGGAAGAGGAACCGAGCGGGCATGGGTTCGAATGACAAAAAGCCATGAATAGAGACAGAATACACAGTCAAGTCGGAGGAAGTCCGGGAGACGAGGGAGAAAGGACCAGAATCCCGAGAGGACGGAATACAGAGAAAAGGCAATGAAGCAAGAGAAGAGCAAAAAGAGACAGAGGGTCGAGCTGACTAGTGACAACATCGAGCACCAGAGCTTGAAGATTCAAGCCATCCCATAGGGGAATCTGTCCAGACTGAGTATCACATTTGGCTCTGTCCATTGTAGACCCGAAGGTCACAGAGCTGGTAGGAAGAAGAAGAGTCTGTGCACTCCAGTGGCTTGGGAAATCCAAGAACCACCCTGCCAAGCAAAACCTACTTCAGGAGAACTCACATTGAGTCCCTGCATTGTAATTCTTTGCTAAAGGCACAATAAAACAAGGCCACCATTGAAAGCTGGACCGAAGACTTAACCTTGGAGAATAGGGTGAACTCATTAAAATTCTTGTGTCTTTGTGTTTGCTTACTATATCTCTCTGCTGTCTTTCCATTTAAATATCTGTGTATTGGCAATCTGATCGATCCGTTGCTGAAATAACACAGAACGCACACCAGCACATGAGTCTGTAATACCTTTTGTTTAATAAATCTTCAACTAAGGTCACTCAGAGGGTGATTATCAGATCAAGTGGTATCAGAGCTCTAGGTTGTAAGGTTAGATAAGCTTGTGTTGGTTTCGCTGTGAATGCTCACTAGATCAAAGCTCAAATTAGGAGAAGGAGAGTTGGTGGAAACTAATCCTGAAATTGGGAGAGTCTATTCTCGAAAGATAATGTTAGAGGAAGGTTCTATAGGGCCAGACCCTCAATTCATAGAAAGTTTCCTAGCTATAAAGTCTATCGTAGAAGAAATGTATAGGGACTTTAAAAAGCATAAGGATGAAGATTCATCAGGCTCTAAACAAAATAAAGAAGAAGATGAATCTCATTCCCATGACTGCTCAAAAGGAAAGGGGAAAGAAGAAAGCTTTCCTACACCTCCTAATAGCCCTATGCATAATAAGAAAGCATCTTTGATTAAACTGGATGTTAAATTTGATTTGCCTATATATAATGGAGAGCTAAATGCTGAAAAGTTAGACAATTGGATTAGACAAATTGATGTGTATTGCAGAGTACAGAACATAGACTCAGACAAGAATAAGATACAACTGGCAAGCCTACGCTTAGGAGGCACTACCTTGGTTTGGTGGTGTTGACCACTACTGGTCAACTACCCATGCAGTACCCCCCCTTTTTTTTGGGCAGAAAGGGGTTGCACCTGATCGACGTGTCCGTGCCATCCTACGGTCATCAGCAACTTGATCATTTTGATTGTAAACCCAGGCTGCATGTATGAAATGTAAATAATCTTAGCAGGTCAGAGTCATGTATGTAAATTGCCTAGGTGGACCTAACTTTCTAATGATAATCTATGTCCCGGAAGGTTTTTCGTCTCACCGATCTACGATCGGCAGAGTTTTCCTTCAACCTGACCCCAAAGCCGGGATGCATTTTGTTATTAAAACTTTAGGAGAATCCTAGTGTGTTAGCTTGCTAGATTATAGTTGTGTCGTAGAACTGGGTGGTTTATGAGGGTCTATGTTAAAGTGGGCTTGTCCCCTTAAGATGTAAATTGTAAAAGTCATGATGTAATGTGTCTTGAGGGTTGAAAAATGTTTTAGTCCCCTCATGAGTCCTAAGTCCTAGGTCCTAGGTGATGTTTCCAAAGGCTTAGTTCGAATGATCCATTTAAGAAAATAAATAAAATACTAAAATAATGAAAAAAAAATAAAAAAAATTCATAAAATAAAGCAAAAACCCTAAATAATAAAATAATAATATTTTTGTGAATGCATGCAAAATATCTTTTTTAAATAAAATCGATGGATGAGATTAAGAGATGTCTTGATCCTCATCAACGGACGAGATCGCTTCAACATGGATCACTCGAACTAGCTGTTGGGATCATTTCCTTTATATAGGGTCTTAGGGGGTCATTTCAGATCATCTGATCTGTGAGTCTTGTACTGAAAAAAGCTCTCTTGCAAACTTTTTCTGGTTAATAAAAGAAGACTTTAGGGTCCATATCTCGCTGGGGTTACTCTCTTGGAATGCTGTGAGATTGTTTAATTTTCTGCATATGTTATTTTCAGCCGTTAATAATAGCTTTTTTTTTGAGTAGTGTGAGCACAGGTATCTTGTTTCACTTGCTAGGGTTTGGGTGCTGTTAGGGTTTCTGAAGTAATGGCAGGTATCTCCATTACTTCTTGAGATCTAGCAACATTTTGCCCTCTTTACTGATGGTTGTTTTGAGCTGTGCAGAAAACATTTTTCTGAAGGGATTTTGTGGGCGTTCGGGAAAGTTCTTGGCTGAACCAGCCAACTCCCACAAGCATTTTTTGCTGAGCCCAGCTGGATTTGATCCTGGGTCTATCATTCAGTTTATTTTTAATTTGCATGAGAGATTTCTCTGAAGTTTTTCACAGTGAAAATCTGAAAGTCAATATTTCTTTGAATATTTTTCTGAGCTTATTGTTGAATCTGGCTATTAAGGGGCCAAATCTGTAAACTAATTTAGCTGATCTAGGGTTTCAGTTTTGTCTTCCTGCGCATATTATTTTTGGATTTTCCATTACAGGTTGCAGGTGCAGGTTTTCTGAAATTTTCAGGGGCTTTATTTGACAAATTTGGAGCAGAGAATTTTGTGGAGTTTCAGTGGGATTTCTGGGCAAATCTGTTTTATTTTCACGTTGCTGAGGCATTGTCTGCTGTCCAAAATTGATCCGTCGAACCCCATAGCCTGCATGCAGATTTGCAAGAACAAAACATTACGAGTTTCAACTTTATTGTGGGCATCAGGTGAACGTCTCCACTGCCCTCCAAAAAATTCGAGCGCACACCTGCAACATCAGCGCTTTCGGACACCAAATCGATCGCATACATGCTGGCTGCATCCTCTGTCGACGTCCAGAACCAGAAATAATTGATAGTCACGGTGGCCCGCCCTCGTGGAGACATTCAGCCCATTTGACGAAGAGAAACCCTAATCTTGCTGGAGCTTTGGTGGTGGGAATGATAAAATCTGGTACGCCTCTGGTTTGGAAGAACTTGTGCTATCAAACTCCTGGTGTAATGGGGTTTGGACTGCAGCGAATATGTTCACCAACCATTTGAAAAGGGTGTGCAGGATGTGAAACTGCTCATTTCTTTGCCCAATCTTTCAGCGACATTTGAGCGTCTGAACAATCTAACAGCAGCAAACATATCAGAGATCGGAAATGGGATGTTGGTCAGCTCGACTCAGAGAGTGAGTTCGATTTTCCTCCAAGTGGTGGATGCGGGGAACCTGGTTTTGTTGGAAATGCAATACAATCTGTACAGTTGAAGCTTCGGGAGAAGGGAACCAGATAGCAACATCCGAATTAATGCATCCTTTGTCGACGTCCTCGCCATCGGTCTCCCGTTGACCCATCCTGCAAAAGCGTCATACGAACCAGCGTGGAGGTTAAGATTATAACTAAGGTCATTCTCATTCAATCGATTCCTGAAATGTGGTATACGCATGCGGCATAGCTCTCAGGTAAACTTTCCAGCTGCCTGCGTTCGAGCGTGAGCCGCCTTTCGTTTTTTGATGTGTTGGATATGAGTTTGAGCGATAGCGTAGGTATCATGGTAAGTTGTTTGTTCATAGTTTAATTTCGATATTTTTTTTTTTACATTTTGATTTTTAGTTTAGTTTGTAATATGTGTATATATATGTATAGTTTAGGTTTGATGGCTTTACTTTTTTTTAGGTTTGATTTTTTTTATAAACTTTAAACTTTAGATTTTAAATAGTTTCGATTTAGATTTTTTAATTTTATTTAAATTTAGATTTTGTTTTATAAAAAAAATATAAAAAATAAAATAAAAATAAAATAAAAATATAAAAAATAAAAAATGTGTTAGGGTTTTAGGTTAGAAATTAAAATTAAAATTTTGAGTTTTTTTTTTTTGTTAATAGATTTAACCTTTCTTTCATTTATTTTCATTTAATAAAAAATATAAAAAATTAAAAATTAAAAAATAAAAAGAAAAAAAAAAAAAAAAATTTAGGGTTTTAAAGTTGGTTTAAGATTTTATTTTTAGGATTAGTTTAGATTAAAAAATAAATTTTGTTTTATTTGTTTTAAATAATTAAAAAAAAAGAAAAGAAAAAATCATAAAAAAATATAAAATGAAAAAATCAATTTCCTTTTTTTTTTTTTTTTTTTGTAGAGTTTTAGATTTCGTTTTAGGTTTAATTTTTGTCTGAGGGCCATAAAGTTTATCGTGGAAAATTAGTTTTTTGCCAGGTTCAGTGGTTTTCATGCTTTGTCTTTCACACTGAGTTTTGAATTTTTCAAGTCGAGATACGAAATCGATATCTAGTTAATGGTTTATGACTCGTGGTGATTCGAAGTATTCATTTTTTAAATCTTCAGTTGCTGGATATCATTTTGATCATTTTAAGAGCACTGTTCACGTTTCATGTTTCTATAATCACTTAACAAGTAATCGATTCAATGACAGTCTCTTAAGGCACTGGTTTGCTAATCAAATCATTTTAGTGCTTATATTAAATCGTGTCTCGTGTCTCCCAACCAACTGGTCGACAGTTGGTCTTCATCATCTCGCAGGGTCTACCCCCCTTAGCCGCGAGAGACAGGCTTAAACGGAGGGATCGGGGATCAAAAGTGACAGCCCCCGGTCTGAGCGTTGTCGTGTCAATCTGCGCGACAACAGGGTCAATAAAACTGACTTCGAGTCAGTAGAGAATAGTATGAGGCATTCTCAATCAATTCTTCTTCTTCATGGTTCAGCAGAGCAGAGCAGGGCACTGATGGCAGGGATAGTACAGTTAGACATATGGATCAACGGATGGAGTTCTACCTAGTTGAGAGGGAGTGTTAAAATTGGAAACTAGGGCCAAACTCCATGTGGGTCATCTTATTTATGGCAGCTGATATTTTTCTTGGATCCCTCTCATCGAGAGGTGTATGATTGATCTAAAAATCATCCAATTCCGATATGTATTCATGGAGTTATGAATTTATTTGTGTTATAAGACAATTTGTCAAGGTCGGCCAACAACCAAATAAACCCTTCATGTGCTCGACGTTTTAGTATAAAAGGAGATGAATTGATAGTCATTTAGACACACACTTCACTCTTGATTTCTCTTCACTTGTTTTGGGTTTTACTGGCAAGAGAAATCTAAGAGGATGAACCCCTAATCGCAGGTCAAGAAGGATGCCCTAGTTGCTGTTATAATGATGCCCTAGCCATATGTTGTCCAGAGAAAGCTCTAAAGTGCAGACATGAAGATGATAATGATGCCCTAGCTATACGCTCTCTAGAGGAAGTCTAAAACGCAGACATGAAGATGATAATGATGCCCTAGCTATACGTTGTCTAGAGGACGCTTAAAACGCAGTCATGAAGGAGATCTGGCCACAATAAAGAGGCTCCTATACACAGTCTAAAGGGGCTCCTATACACTGCCCAAACCTGCTCTTATACGCTGCCGAAAGGATGCCCTAACCGCAACAAAGAAGGGAGATCTACCACTATTTAGAAGAGCTTCTATATGGAGCCCTTAAAGAGCCCTAACCGCAGGTTTAGTAGACTTAGCCACAACAAAGAGAAATGCCCTAACTGTAGCAAGGAGAGACAACTTAAGGATAGCGTGGGCATTCCTAAAGGGGAGGCCGAGTTGCTGAGGTACAACAAAATGTTCTAAGGCATGTTTAAGGGTTGTTTCTAATGCGTTGAAGGGCTGGTTGATGAGCAAAGAAGGCCGCAGGGCTAGAAGTTAAACCACAGTTGTTTAAGGACTATTTTGTGTAGAAAAAACCCTTGTGAAGGCTGCCATAAACCTATAGGATTTCTGTGTGGTAGGCTGTAGGCCATACCACCACAGCCAAGGGTAGCATAGGCAGATTTGAGGGCTATCTTGTGCCCTACACCTTCAACGAAGTGGAGACACCTACACAAGGAGGACCGCAGATTTTAGGGTTGTTTTGTTGACTATTGAATGACTGTTACAGCAATGTTTGGTGCCCTAGCTAGTCATCATGGTCACAACAACTAAAAGGTGAAGAACAACAGTATGAAGGACAGCAACAGGACACATAGTGCTGCAATATCAATTGGGACAGCAGCAACACATAGTGCTGCAATATCAATTGGGACAGCAGCAACACATAGTGCTGCAATCTCAATTGGGACAGCAGCAAGACACATAGTGCTGCAATATCAATTGGGACAGCAGCAACACATAGTGCTGCAATATCAATTGGGACAGCAGCAACACAGAGTGCTGCTATGTCACACGGTTCGAGTTCGAATTCGAGTTCGACGACGATTAGGTTTGATTCAGGTTCGAATTTTCTGATCAGGTTCGAATGAGGTTCGACATTAGGTTCGACTATACATATTTTTCAATATATATATATCTATATATGACAAAATAATAGAAAATTCAAAATTGATCCATAAACACACGAACACAAATTCTTATTAGTAAACATACATGAACAATGTAATCATTCTAACATCTAGTTAAATTTAAACATACACAATAGTAGTTTGCAAAAAGAAATGACATAATTTTCAGTCTTCAAAATTTAAATGAATGTCAAATACTAGTAATCTTTTAAAAAATCACATAATCAAAACATGATCAAAATTTAAGCATACACATCATTGTAGGACATCTTCAAATTTCAAAATTTTAAATATCATCAAAGTCATAATATCATCAAAGTCATCAACACATGAAATTCCATCATTTGGCTCATCTAGTGAGTCATCATCAATGCTAATATAATAAGGAAGTCATAAAGACCATTGCCAAATAGTTATAATCCATAAAATTGTTCTAGGAAATTCAAAAAACATAGATAATCTATACTTATGGCCTACTAGACTCTAGTATGATCAAAAAGCTCTCAATCATCATGTGCATATGGCATAGTAAAGGCACTAGAATGATGATCATCAAAGTCATCAATAGATGGAATTCCAACATTTGGATCATCTGGCTATTATCATCTTCTTTTGGCTCTAAATAAGCATCAAACCATGGGTCGGAGGAGCTAGATGCATCTTTGGCCACACTACTCAAGGCCAACTTCAAATTACTGCGAACATAAACAAGGTCTTCCAACCTTGTAGACAATAATTTGTTTCTTTTCTTGGACTGGATATGGTTAAAGCTACTCCAGTTCCTTTCACAAGCAAAGGCACTTGATCCCTGACTCAAAATACGAACTGCAAAACGTTGCAATTCAGGAGTCTCTGATCCATAAAACTGCCACCATCTCCTTGGAGGAATATTGGGCCTATCTTGTACTGCACTAGACCTTGCAAATATTCCCTCTTCCAACCTGTATGCTCGGAGCTGCTCTCTAATTCTACTGCATTCTTCTGGATCAGGGACCAACCGTTCAACTGCATCATAAAGGCCATTCATGACTTCTGCATCATTTGTTCTTTCTATCCCAAAGAGTCTAGGATCCAAATAACAAGCTACTGCATGTAAAGGACTATGCAACATCTTCCATCTTTCATCAATCATCTCCCATATTGCAATGTACTCATTTTCCTCATTATTAAAAGATTTTGCAATGGCTTCTTTAGCACGATCCATGCCCTCATAAACAAATCCCATGGAAGGGGTATCACTATCAACCATGCGAAGCATATCAACAATTGGTTCACATACTTTTAAAACCTTTTGAGCATTGTCCCAAAAAGCATTCCCTAAAATCACCTGTTCCAACTCCTTTCCTTTAGCTTCCTTTGAAAGATGAGACTTTTCCCACTCATTGTTGCAAAAAACACCCCTTATACTCCCTTTTTCTTCAACTAGCCTTTTGATAGTAATATAATATGTGGCAAACCTGGTGTCACAAGGCCTGAGCAACTCTCTAGATGCATTATTCCTGTACAAGCTCAATGTGAGTTGATGGTTAAATATGAAGTGAGAAATTTGTTTCCCCCTTCGAACTGTCTCGTTAATCCATGGAAACTTTGCCAAGTCATGTAACAATAAGTCAAGACAATGGGCAGCATAAGGTGTCCAATATATTTTTCTGTATTTATCCATGACCATTTTTCCTGCTCCAACACAATTTGAAGCACTATCAGTTATAATTTGGACCACATTTTCTTCTCCAACCTCAAGAATAGCTTCCTCTAAAATCTTGAAAATATATTCAGAGGTCTTCTTATTCCCTGATGCATCTACTTTAAAAAAAAGTACCCCTTTAGGGCAAGAAACCAACACATTAATAAGAGGTCTATGATTCATATCTGACCAGCCATCTGATAAAATTGTGCACCCTGTTTCCTTCCAAGAGTCTTTGATCTTCTGCAAATTGTTTGTAACTCTTTCTTTTGATCTCTTCAAAATGGTGGTCCTTAAGGTTTCAGAACTAGGAGGGAGATATCCTTTACCAAAACCTGCCATCATCTTACATGCGTTGATGAAGTAAGGGCTTCTTGCCACATTAAATGGAATTGCACATTCAAAAAACATATCACCTACAGCATCATCAACTTCTTGTTTCTGCATGGGCTTCCAAAGAGTATTTAATGTAGCTGTCCCACTTGATTTACTGATCTTTGACTGAGATGAACTCCCAACACCAACTGTGCATGAAGAAAGTGCAGATAATGAATTGTAATTCATTGCAATTTCTGTTTGAACACGTTGTCTTTTGTTTTCATTCACTTTCTTAGTCTTCTGTATATTGTCATAATCTTTCTGAAGTGTCTCCTTGAGCTCTGCAGACACATTCTTGCAACCTTCAACGCCACCTCCTTTGCCATTAGTGACAGAAAGTAAGTGGTCCATGACTCTAGTTAAAGATCCAAAAAATTCATTATTACATAACTTGCATTTCAAATGCCTCCCATGAGGCCCGTCCAATTTCTCCACATATTTCCATCCTTCTGCCGTTGACTTTGGAGGTGCCATGACAAATATGTCTGCATTTTTGTTGGCAATGGCATATTAAAATTCGAATTTAAATAAATGATAAAATAGTGAAATTCAATTTTCAAATACAAAAAGCTGATATTAAGCTTCATCTCTATAAGATTCAAGTGACCGTGCAAGAACAATAACTCTTTAAGGATTGAGCAAGGTCTGGAAAAGAATCCATCTAAGACACAAGCTACCCAAGGCATCTGAATTTTTGAAGGAGTTCATCTCATTCTCTATGTGGAAAAGTCTGGGGGCACTAATTTCAAAAGAAGATTTACTCTATAGTATATATGAAGAACAAGGAAGTGTTTACAAAAACAATTATCTGAACTTATCTGAACCTTACTACATATTGCAATAACATCCAAAACTGAAGGACATAATTTATATAAAGGACTAAAGTATGTCATGAAGTTCTAAGGCTCAGCATATGCATTGTGATCTGAAGTCAAAAGGAACTATGCCGATGAAAAGAACCAAAATTCTGGAATTTCTGAGGCATATAACTGTACGAATGATGAAGCAAGTCTCATCAGTGACATATCTCTCTAAACTTTAAACTTTAAAGGACCGAACCTCTTTATGATATTCTTTTGTGCAAAATTATGTACTACTAAATAAAAAGACTGAGGTATATAATCCGTGAAAGGGACCATAATCTGATTTTATTTCTGCCTTGGTAGTTTTGTGGAAGAGGATATAATTTTCATTGTATATACCTTTCCAGTTTCCACTATTTTGACATGCTGTTGTAAATATTTTGGTGTATATATATGACATATTTTTCAAAAGAAATGTAAACAATACATATGAAGTCTGTCTGAGATTCATCATTCAACAGAGGACTTCTTCCTTCTGTGGGTGACTCTTGGGCATCCCCCCACAATTTTTGGCCAATGGCCTTAGAAAAAGTCAATTAAAAAAAATGAAAAAAAAACAGAACCCTAAAGCAAATGTGATATCTGGTTCATGCTTTCATTGTTCATGTTTGTGACTTGTTCTTGTTTCTCAAATATTTTTTATTTTTATTTTTTTATCTCCACATATCCCCGGGTGCATTTCCCATTCCCATGCCACCCATCCTAGAAACTTTGTGGAACAGTGCATTAATCTGTTTCTAAGATTTCCCAGATGGCCCATGGGTATGAACTATGAAGCATATTACCATGTCTTCCATCCCCTAGAGCAACAATTGAGAATGTTTCCAAATGGAATGGTTTGTAATTACAAGGTTTTGCAGCACATGGACAAGGACTTTTTCTTAGTCTCACCCATTAGCAGCTTTCTAGTATGCAATTAACTTTTTTTTTAAATCACCCTACAGACTCAGGAGTGAATTGCCCCAGTGTTTCTGATGCAACTTCATAAAATAACATGAATAGGGGTGACATAATTCCTAGTAAACTGTCAGGATTCAGGAAGTCTCAATTCTCTTTGGGCTTCCTCAAGAGATGGGATGCTAGGAACTAAATTTCTACGTACTGTGAATGGTGCTCACTGCTGAGTATAACAAACAGATGCACTATGGTTTCAATGTAATTGGAGAAGCATAGATCCCAAAGAGTTGAACAGGTTCCAAATATTATAATGCAGCCCAGGAATTATTTGATGAAGTTGTCCATGTTGGAAAAGGTATCAAGCCTGATTTGGTCAACCATCAAAAATCCCAAACGTGGTTTGGTATAATAGCTGACTAATAAAATATGGCTTATGCAACCAATGTTTAAAGTCAGAATCAGACTTGGTGCTGGCCAGGGATTAGATAGGATTCATAATGTGTTGTCATGACAAAGATTTCAGACCCCAAGCAATTGAAATGGTATTCTGTGAATCACTCTTCCCATCAGATCTTTCAGTTGTGGAAAGGGTGAAGCATTGGATTATGATGTATTCTAAACTTGAAATTTTTTAAATCAATGCTTTTGAAGTAGTTCTGGCACAGAAGCAAAGGATTTTTCAGGGCATTTCTTTGTCGATTGCAGGTTACAGCAAGAAATTCAGAGCTATTTATTATTACGGCAAAAATTGAAAGTCAGTATTTTTCTTCTAGCTGAAAAAATGTACTGATTTGTAATAGATACTCTAGTGGGTGAAAAGTAATCATTTCAAGAAATTCGTTGAATGAAGGATGAAAATGAACTGAACTTCAAAAAACAAATTCTGAGCTGCTTCAAAACCATGTCACTGTCCTTCAAGGATCCAGCAAAAGCAAAGGAAATGAATATGGCAGTGTTTTGTAAATGCTATGGCATGAGGTTGCTTTAGACTGTATGCAGAATCTATACAACCAATTAGCATGCCAACTGTAGCATGTAATAAGTTAATAACACATGCATTTGCAATTTACAGAACTCACACACTAACAAGGGAACAGGGCAGCATGTTGACACAGCTGACAGTGAGGACTTGGATCAGAGTTGGCATAAGCCATGACCTGGTTTACTAAAGGATAAATGAAGTCTGAAAATTTTAATAAATTCATCAATACATCAATGTAAATCATAACTGTTTATTATCTTGTATTAATGTAACAGAAGCAATGCTTCTGAAGCAGTGTTGATAACATTGGCATCGCCGCATCGGTAAAAAATCAGCCAGGGTCCGAAAAACATCTCAGAAACATTGGCAAAAAATCAGCAAACCATGGCAAACATTAAAAAATACAAAATATATTCAATTTCTTCAAAATTAGCAAAAATCAGAAAAAATCAGTAAAACTCGGGAAAAATCATAAACAAATTGCTTACGGAAAAAAATTACGGTTTTCTGGCACATTGCTTAATGTTATCAGTCTGTTAGAGACCAAATATGCAGAGTCTGTTTATGTAGCCGAGGCCCGAGGGTGAATATAGCCAAATGGCACTGAGTGAAACTGTGAAATACATATGTGAAACAAAAGACATAAACAGTGAGTCGAAGGTATACTGATACATACATGATAGTAGTCTGAGACTCTGATACAGGTGCCGCGGTGCCTGTGCCGCGTGCGTGCAGCGTCGCTCGGATCTCACAAAGAGCACTCTGCTGGTGACTGCTGGTGACTGCGTGTAGCGTCACCGTCACGCGTGCCCAAACAAACGCTCCGCAGCTCCGCTCAGATCTCACAAAGAGCACTCAGCAAATAAACGCTCCGCTCACAGCCTCAGCGTCACCGTCACGCGTAGTCTGCTCAACAATCAAACAAACGCTCCGCTCAGCAATCAAACAAACGCTCCGCTCAGCAACCAACGATTCGACCCGGCAGTGTGTGCCAAAATGATAGCGCGGCATGGTTTATAAAGAAATATTTGGCGGGAACTTGGAAGCGGTATGCGGCCCACTGTTTTTCGCCTAAAACCGTCCAGAAAACCGTCCAGGAAAAGTTCAATTAGGTTCATTTAAATTCGATTAAATTCGACCAGGTTCGATCAGGTTCGATTAGGTTCGCCTGATTCGTTGAGGTTCGAATTCGCCTTTAGGTTCGGCTTGGGGTTCGACCTTCAGGTTCGCCGAACCTAAACGAACCTCAATTTTTTTTACAGGTTCGGCGAATTTCGAACCTGAAGGTTCAGGTTCGCCGAACCCTGTGACTTAGGAGTGCTGCAATAGCAATTGGGATAGCAGCAAGACACATAGTGGTGCAATATCAATTGGGACAGCATCAAGACATAGTGCTGCAATAGCAATTGGGACAGTAGTATGGTCAGCAAGATGCAGCAAGCACATGGTGGCAAAACAAGGTGCAACAATGGCACATGATGGTACATGATGCAGTACAGTGATGGTTATTGTCATGATTGATGAAGCATGATGAGATGGAGCATTGTGATGATGGGTGCAACATAGTGTAGCACGGTGAGGTGCATCATGATGACGAGATGTAGCATGATGATAGGTGAAGGAGTCACCTTGGAGAATTAGTTGAAGTAGCATGTCTTCAATTGATCTCATGTATCATCTTCTTAGAGATGATCTATGCTCTTATCTAGATAAGTCAAAGTGTTGACTTCTGTTGTAAATGTACTCTCTCTCTCTCTCTATGCTGAACTATTGAAGATCATATAAGAAGAATTGACGAAGGGTTTCCTCACATTGGGGTTTGTCTCTGGCTAGCGCCACATCGTGTGTCCTCTTGTCTTGGCTTGTCTTCTGCGATTTATGTTTATGTTCTATCTGTAGTTTACTTTAATGTTGATGTGATTGCTAATCTATAAAAGGTATTGAGCTAACTGTGAAAATTAAAATAAATTGCTTTAAGCATAGAACATACCTAAACTTAACATATAGTCAAAGGATGATGCACAAAATGAGTCCCTCCTTTTATATTTTGTCTCCATCCTTCTAGATTCCTTTTAATATTATTTTATTGGTGAGGGCCATTTTCCATTTAGTTACATTTTCCACCGTTTTAATAAAATAATAATTTGTCACCAATTTGTAATAAAATAATACTTGCCACCTTTCTCCAAAATACTAGTTGCCCCTTTTAATTAATATGACCAAAATTGGGCAAAATTCCCATGCTCACAAAATTGGGTATATTATAGTCCTCCTCGCCAAAATTTGCTTGTCCTTAAGCAATGCCCGAATAAGCACTCTCTCTTGCAGCTAATGGAAATGGCTACTACAAACGATAACCGGGTCCCAAATCTGCCTCTGAGTCATCCCTATCCCCAGCACTATCTTGTCATGGAGTCCTTCAATACCAGGGTCCCAAGCCATCCTGGTCAACGTGAAGCACCCGAAGCCCTCTGCATACTCTTAGTAAGTAGAGCATCATGATAATATAAAGTCCTGATCAAATCATCGTGCAACTGCTCTATTGAGTCATCCATCTCATGCAATCCAAGGGTGGACACTTGAAGATACAATCCAACCTGAGTGGAGATGAATCCTCGCTCACATGAGCTCCGCCTAATGTCCTCTTGCTGATCATCCCTCCATGCTGGTGAAATCCCCCATGCCAACAACGAATCACTAAAATCCAATGGAAGATCGGAATGATCTTCCCCAATCGAAACCAATTCATCCCTAACCGTAGCTGAACTGTCAAGTACTGTGACGCCAAGGTCTCTTGCCCATTGCAGGGAGAAACTGTCTTGTTGACCCTGCGATAGTTTGGTCATGACTGACTGCCCAACATGCTTGTACCATAGCCTCCTGTCCTGTAACTCTCGGCCATGTAATATGTGATGATCGAGGTTATACCCAACCTGCCCAAGCAACTCAACAATGCCAGAGCCTATCACTCCATGGTTGGCCCAAATCCCGAGCAACAACCTGCCTCGCCATATGATGAAGACCTTGGTGATCCCCCATGTCCCAGTCTGAGAATGAACCAGATCACCGGCTATCCTGTCCGTACTCACTAAGAAATGGAGAGTCCCACCAATCAACTGGATCCCTATATCCCATAGCCATACTAGAGGTCCACAACTCCCAATCCTCACTGTTTGCTGTAGTGACATGCAGTTAGCTACTGGGACTCCTCTGTGCCTTGTCTTTGACCCTTGTATGTATCCAATAGATGGGCACCAAGGATTAAGAATTTGTCTCGCGTGTGACAAACTACTCTGCTCCTGCCAGACCACACAGCGAAACCTGCTATCCCAGCTGCTGATGATGTACTTGGATATTGCCTGGAGCCTAGGTGGCCTCCTGCCAATCAGGACTACCATTCCCTGTATCTCATGCTCACATAACACCTCAGGTTGTCCTACTGATAGTGCACCCTGTAGCTCCCTCATGGCCAACTCCCTAACGTTGAACCCATCAGTGACCGAATGCCACCACTGAGAAGTCTCTCCCTGGATACTTTGTGTCCCAACTAACTGTCTCGAGTGAGCCTCTCGTGTCCTGCTCGTGATGGTGGTGTCATGGAACAACATCCCACTCCTTTGTGCCTGCAAATAATGTAGAAGTGAGAGAGGCATGTGAGTTCCCATGGATATCATCAAATGATGCTCATCTACGTCTTCATCGATCCTGGGTGATCGATACCCAATGGCATGCCTTTCGTCTCTATCAGGCGGTCTCCCTGGTGGTAATTCTCCAAAATCCCAATGGTAAGCATCACATCACTACATATGACAAAGCATCCCTACGCTCCCCTGCATAAGAGCATGTATCTTTGTGCCCCTTGGCACTCGAATGCACCCAGTTGCACACCTTTGTGCACTGTTGGACACCACTACTAGTTGCCATAATATCCCGAATCATCTGGTATCCCTCCTGTGACAACATAGCTATCACTCCATGCGAAACTTCAAGGTGATGTGAATTGCTCTTCCTACTCCACAGTGCAATCCCGCAGAACACGACACTCTTCCGTATGCCTCTGTGCTCATCGACAGAACACTGAACTCTGTGGCACAACTCTGCGCACCACCAAACACCTACGCCAACTGCCGCATCACCTTGCATCCTTGGTCATCCCACATGCAATGATGCATCTGCTACTCTATTAGTGAATCCACTACATGCTAACGGAAATGATACTATTGTGCCTAGCCTCAGTAGCTCCTGCGCCCAATATGCCAATAAGAGAGCACCGTCTCCATACAATGCCCTGATTGATGCCTTACTGATGGCACCTCCTCTGATCAAACCCTACCAAAGTATGCTGGTCATCCTACAATCCCATGTACATCCAATTGTTGATTTCTGGTAGCATCAGATGTGCTCTAAGCCTCAAATTTTGCAGGGAGGCTTGGACACATGTATTCCGCAATACCCAGAAATCACTTTAGGAAATTCCACCCATATACAGTTTTATTAAAATAATTAATTACTTTTAATGGGTGCCTAAGTCTAAACTTAGGAAATTAAAATAATTAAAGGGTATTAATCTAACTGTGGGTGGAACTTCTAGAAAGTGACAAGGATCAAACCAAAATGATATGAGCCATTGATTAGGATCTAATCTGGGCCGTTGGTTCTGAGCAGAAAGATTACAGGAGGAGGCTTGAGGGGCATTTGGAAGACACATCGAGTTGAGATTAGAAGATCGAATTTCTGAAGCACAACAGTTGCCGAGAGAGAAATTCAAAGTGATTTTTTTGCAGTGAGGGGCATAGTTAGTATCCAGTGGGGAGTTTTTCTTGGCCAGAGAGTACAAGGTAGAGAGGGCAGAATGCCGTCTAGAGAGGGTGACGCTGGGCCACGCAAAGATGACGCAGTGGCAGTGCAGAGCCTAAAGGGAGATCGAATTCCTGTTGAGGAAATCGAGTTTTAGAAGTCGGGAGCCAGGGTGTGAGACTGGGAGGCTGAGAGCCAAAGTTTCCAGCCAACAACTGGTCAGAAGGAGGAGCAACACAGTCCCTAGCAGAGGTGACGTAGAGACTGCGTGGGGTTGACGCAGTTTTGCGCAGAGGCTGATGCAGAAGGGACTTATAGGCTCATTTCCAGCTAGATCAAAGTCGGATCTTTCAGTGACAAGGTGAGATCATCTCAGTATTTCGTTTTGTCTAATTTCTCTTTGTATCGGATAGCCACTTGGGCATCCAACGAATTGTACTCAGAATTACTACTGCATAATAATAAAACCCTCAGTTGCTGCACCGGTTTTACGGCATTGGGTTTTTCCTGGGATGTTTGTCCAAAAATAACTGTGTAGATGTGTGTGATGTTTATTTCTCTCTTGTGCTGTATTTAGTTTTGCAATTTTATTTTGGTGTAGGCTACGGTGTATGTATTTTAGTGTTTGCGTAGAAAACTGCATGTAACTTGTTCAATTAATTTAACAAGTAGGTGAAATATAATCAGTTTGCTGCAGTAGGAATTAGGTAACCGATTTTTCGCATGGTATCAGAGCACAAATTGTGAGCAGAAAGGAAGAGGAGTTCGAAATTACTGCAGAGGAAACAATTCGAAATCCCAGAGGCAATGCAATTCTTGGGCTAGGAGGTCAAAGTTTTGAGGAGAAATTGATTTCTCTGAGTAAGTCAACAGAAGGGAGTAGTGTATTTTTCCTTGCTAAATAGATCTTCAACTGGGATGCAGATATTTTGTAGCAATTGCTGGCAGAATAGCGTCAGTGGGAGAGAGAGAGACACTTGAGGGAATTTCTTCCCTAGAGAATTCCTAGCCAGAGAATTTGAATCTCAATTGTTGAGCAGTAGCAAGGGGCAACAGATCTACTGACTCCAGTAGGGAGTGCTTAGGCTAGCCCAACAGCAACGCAGAGGAGAGAGGAGGTCATTCGACTTTTTCGATTGGCAAAGATGGCAGCTAGTGGGTTACGAGATCAAGATCAGTTGGATGGTGCATCCAACTATGTGATTTGGAAGGCGAGGATGTCATGCTTTCTTTCAGCTCAATTTATTGTGTAAATTAAGACGTGTATTTTACTATCAATCCAGGTTGGTAATCTTAGAAGCAGACCACAATTTATGGATTTTTGGATAAAAACTAATATAGGAAGTAGTTATGAGAACATAAGTGCATATTACAAATATAAATCATTCTACATAACTAAAAATGGAAATACATATAAGAAATTACTTTTCACAACTTAAGCAAAACTATCTAAGTATATTCCATAAAAGCATGCATTATTGGTTAATGAAATTAGGCTATTTTAGAAAAACAAGGAAGAGGCTCTCTCAAAGAGACCTAGTTGTCCTCCCTCATCAATTCTATAATAACATTGCCAATATTTAAGTAAACATGGAAGAATGTAATGAAAGCATAAGAACTTGATATAAGAAAGCTTGAAAGAAGTGAATCTTGTTTGGTCTTAGTCCTAGCTCACGGAGAAGAGGCTCTCTCAAAGAGACCTCGTTGACCTTCCAATACTCACTTAACACATTTCATAAAATAAATTCATATTAAAGATATCTACAAATATTCACAACAAATGAATACAATAAACATGGGAAATCAAATTAGCATATGCACAAATATAAACATGATACAACAAAGTGTACTTAGCTTGGATGGGGGCCCTCCAACCTTGCTGGTAGACTGCTAAAATACTCAGCTACAACAATTCATTCACTTCAACAAACACAAAGAAATCATGAAGCAAAAGTTTTGTCTTCAATTATCTCAAAAATAATAAGTTTGTCTACATAATTCTAATTATGAATGCCTCTATTTAAATAGGCAAAATGATAACCAAATAAGCTAAAAAGTTTGAAACAACCATCATTAATGTTATCCCACTTCATCAGGTCGAAGCCATCCATTAGTTACAAGAAATCTGGAAATATTCCAAAAAATCCTAAAACTGCCCCTTTTTAATAGGGATTTCTGGGTGACAGGTCAGGTTTGACCATCTTTGACCTAGCTTGTACTTGCTCATTTTGACAAAGTCAATCGCTGTTTATCCATCCTTGGTTCTTAATCTTTCCAAATGTTTTCAGCTCAAGCCCAAGTGTCCTGCATATATCACTTTAACGAAGCTATTACGGGAATTTCTAGTTTTGTCCAAAAATGTCCTTAAAACCAAATTTTTGCAAAAATATCTGAAAATTGAAAACCATAATTTATTTACTTGAATATGCATAATAAGGTCAAAATAAGGCATATAAGGAATATGATGGAAGTTAAGTGGATTTTTAATAAGCAAAATTGATCAAAATCGAGGTCGAACACCTTCTGGATGAACATTTTCTCAAGATCTACGTTGAGAGTGTGGTAGTTGAGCTCGTGGATCCAGATCTGCTCAAAAAGTACAAAGGAGATATGGCAAAGGCCAAGCGAATGATCCTCAACAGAGTGAAGGATCATGTAGTTTGTCACATCTCAGGCAAAGGGACAACCAAGGAGATGTGGGATACCGTGTCCATGCTATATCAATGATCTTTTGAGCAGCAGAAGATGTACTTGGAGTAGAAGATGAGATCCACGCAGATGCAGAAGGGGGAACACATTGATCCGTTCCTTGCAAGGCTTCAAGAGATCCGTGATGAGTTAACAGCTGTGGGGTTAACACCTCAGCCTACCGAGATGGTGAGGCTGGCCCTGAACTCAGTTTTAGAAGAGCGGCAAGTATTTGTCTAGAGCATCCTGGGCAGGTAGCAATTGCTAGACTAGGAAGGAATGTGGGTGCTCTTCAATAGGAAGAGATGAGGAGAGACTCTAAGGAGGAGGATGAAAATGCAACCCTCGCATCTAAGGGCCAATAGGAGTAGCGAAGAAAGAAGAAAGATGTTTCGAAGATCAAGTGCTTTCGGTGTGGTGAACTTGGTCACTACGCTACGCAGTGTCCTCTCAAGAAAAAGGACAAAGACGAGAAGCATGATCCGAAGGCTGCATCTGCATAGATCGAGGAGTTTTCCATGATCGCACAGCGGTGGGGTGATATAGAACTGTAGTTCGAAAGAACTGCAGATGGGCAGGATCCTTGAGGAATCCACCTCTCGAATCAATACCTTGCTACGGGAGCCTAGATTAGTAGTAGCATGATGTATCTGTGTTAGTTGGTGCAGAGGAGTGTCAAAGTGACAGTTGCAATGGCTAGGAGCGCCAGAGACTGAGCAACGCAGAGCTATAGTTGGCAGTAGTGCATTTGGCATAGAGCAGAGTCAGCAACAACGCATAGGCTTAAGAGGGTTAGCGCAGAGACTAGTAGCAATCAGAACTCCAACAACAAGATGCATCATGTTGAACACTAGTTCAGTAATTCTGGATGTTTTTTCGTTGTTGATGCAGTAGCAGCAACAGTTGGAGAAGGTTGCATTGTAGATGCAGTGTTGGCAGTGGCAGTGGCAGTAGTAGTGCAGATGCATAATTTGAGAGGGAGTTGCAGTACAGATGCATCGTTGGTAGTGGCAGTGTCAGCAGCAGTACATTTGCAACATTTGTGCAGTAGTTGGTTGGAAACGATGTTAGACATCAATAACGCAGAGGGAGATGTTATAGAGAAGGGTGACACTTCAGCAAGTTGCATTACTAAGAGCATGTTCCTTGCTAAGAGGGAGTCCTGATTTCTAGTACCATTGAATGTGCTCTAAGCCTCAAATTTTGCAGGGAGGCTTGGACACATGTATTCCACAATACCCACAAATCGTTTTGGGAAATTCCAACCGTAGATAGTTTTATTAAAATAATTAATTATTTTTAATGGGTGCCTAAGTCTAAACTTAGGAAATTAAAATAATTAAAGGGTATTAATCTAATTGTGGGTGAAACTTCTAGAAGAAGACAAGGATCAAGCCAAAATGATTTGAGCCATTGATTAGGATTTAATCTGGGCCGTTGGTTCTCAATAGAAAGATTTTAAGAGGAGGCTTGAGGGGCATTTGGAAGACACATCGAGTTGAGATTAGAAGATCGAATTTCTGAAGCACAGTAGTTGTCGAGAGAGAAATTCGAAGTGATCTTTTTGCAGTGAGAGGTAGAGTTAGTATCCTGTGGGGAGTTTTCTTGGGCTGAAGAGTACAAGGCAGAGAGGGCAGAACAACGTCCAGAGACGCTGACGTTGGGCCATGCAGAGTTGACGTAGTGGAAACGCAGAACCTGAATGGAGATCGAATTCCTGCTGAGGAAATCAAGTTTCAGAAGCCGGGAGTTGGGGTGTCAGACCGGGAGGCTGAGAGCCGAAGTTTCCAGCTAGTAGAGGGTCAGAAGGAGGAGCAACGCAATCCCCAGCAGATGCGACGCAAAGACTGCGGGGTTGACGCAATTCTGTGGAGAGGCTGACGCAAAAGGGACGTAGAGGCTCATTTCCAGCCAGATTAGAGTTGGATCTTCCAGTGACTAGGCGAGATCATCTCATTATTTAGTTTTGTCCAGTTTCTCTCTGTATCGAATAGCCAGTGGAGCATCCAACGAATTGTACTCAAAATTACTACTGCATAATAATAAAACCCTCGGTTGCTGCACCTATTTTCTTGCATTCGGTTTTTCTTGGGACGTTTGTCCAAAAATAACTGTGTAGATGTGTGTGATGTTTATTTCTCTCCTATGTTGTATTTAGTTTCCACAACTTTATTTTGTTGTAGGCTGCAGTGTGTGTATTTCAGTATTTGTTGTAGAAAACTGCAAGTAACTTGTTCCATTAATTTAACATGTAGGTGAAATATAATCAGTATGCTGCAGTAGGAACTGGGTAACTGATTTTTCACACCAACATCCCTGGATAACTCGTGAAGTCTGTCTGTTCCCTTGTCACCCCAACTCGACGCTAGTGCTGATGTAGAATTGAAAGTGTGTGGGTGCTCAGTCATCGGATGCATCACACTGCTCATACCATCACTAACCAAGCCCTTGTTGTGACAGGGAATCCCACTTGGATCCCACGACCTCTGCTAAAATGCGGCCATGGATGTACCTAACTTGCTCCATCGGGTACCAACTTAGTACCTCTCGCCATTCAATCCCAAAGGAGGGATCTAATGTACAATCTCCCATCTACGAGACAAGCCCTCCATGCTGACGTTGTGCCATACTCAACTCTAGTCGTTGGCTCCTACTAACTTGGTCATCCCCTATGAACTATTTTGACAACTCTGCTTCTCTCAACCTAATTCATAAGGGTGAGATAATAACACTGTGGACCCCGTCAGCGCGCCTCTGAAGCGAACTCTGTTGAAATCCCAACGTGTGCTCTCTGTGCTGCCCCTTGCCAATGTCCAACCCCAAGGACGACTGCACATTCTCCTTCATCATGGGCTCAACTTGAGCCTCCAGCTGCTCCTCCACCGACAACCTATCATATAAAACACCCTCACCGGTCAGCTGTAGGTGACTGTCGTCTGAAAATTCTATCATAGATCTAGATTCCTTTGTACCTATCGACTCCTCATCAATGGTGGAGATGTTTCCCCGCACCTCATCAACCTGTGGTGCGTCGCTATCACCTGAAAAATCGGTCACAACACTGGGTACCTCATCAACTGGCGACATCTTATCGACGGGTGTATGCTCAACCGTCTCCTTGCCAACCATGGCCCCTTCAACTACTTTTCCATATTTTGCCTTGATCCTCCTCATCATCCCTGCATAATTCCATTGAATTCCCGCTGATTTTTGCATGTCTCTTAGTTTATCAAACTCCCAAAAGGAGAGGGACAACTGAATGTCATGTCCCAATGATTGGTATGCCCTCCAATTTGCTACCAATAACTCCACATCAATTGCAATCATGTCTTGCTGTCTTGATGCATTATCCATAATTTTGGGAATAGTGGATTTGTTTTATAATTGAGAATGGTCTTGATTCCCAATTGTGGTATGAAACAACTGCTCTCCCACATCAATCATCATTTGTTGCATCCTAATCACCTCATTCAAGGTTACTGCCATGTTGTTTGATTTTAACCTTTCTTTGGAACCCATTATTTCTTAACTTTTTATTCTGGTCTTGTCGTCGCTTGGCTTAAGGTCCACACCTGGCCAAGATCATGGCTATGATACCATTGTAGTATTCCTAGTGGGAAATATTAAGTGATAACAAAAAATAAAACATAAACATGTAACCATAAAACTAACACACCAACATAATGACAAATTGCACTAGAGTTGAGCCATTTTATTAATTGAGAAACAAGGAACATATAAATGAAGAAGAGGAACCTGAGCTTCCTACAATAAGCTAGTCAAGTCTCGGGTGAAAATGGAGCTACCCAAGTGCTGGAAACTGCTCTCCCCAAGTCTTTGTGTTGGCCCAATAATTCTTCTACTGTTTGTTGGAATGGAATTGGTGTTTCGAACTCCTAAACTGCTTGGAAAATTCTAGGAAATTAATTGGAGCCTCCTCACAAGGAACCTAGAATAACCCAGAAAAATCTCACGACCCAAGTGGTGGAAATGGTCCCAGAGTGAACTATGTCGTTCTTTGATAATTTCTGTTGTTGGACGCTAGCTAGAACACTAATTTCTGCCAGAAATATTGCCCATAAAATTCCATGAAATTAACCCTGGACTCCTCTCACCAAACCCACAAAAATCTAGAAAGGGTTTGGGCTAAATCCACCTACCTTCGGTGACTCCAAACAAGTGCAAATTGCCCAATCTGGTCAGAAAATGCCCCACAATTTGATATTATAGAATTATGCCCAAATTTACCACTGTCTAAATTCTCCCTTAAGGTATACCTCCAATCTCTGACTTATCTCTCCACAATTCTTCTCCCTTCTTCCCTTCTGTAGGCTAAGCTAGAAACCCCTACGCACTTTCAAATGAAGAGAATTTCGTCCTACACATTTGTTGCTCTCTATCCTTGCAAAATCACCACAAAATTCCTGGATCCAACTAAGAAAATCTTCCTGCAAATAACCTAGGCTCCAACTCGCTCTATGTTTGACCACAGTGAATAGCTCGAATTGCCTCTACGCTCAGGACATATGCAGACCTGGGAATACTGCTGCCAATGAAGCTCTATGAAAGCTCAACAATGGACTCTCTGAATTCTCAACTAGGGAGGCACTCGAAGTCCTCTGAAGATGGGGTGGAATCCTGCCTGGAATTCCTGTGCTAAACAACACTCTACCTTTGCACTAAACATCTCCAAGAGAAGATGAAGTGTTAAGTGTAATAGTCAAAGGATGATGCATAAAATGAGTCCCTCCTTTTATATTTTCTCTCCATCCTTTTAAACTCTTTTTAATGTTATTTTATTGGTAGGGGTCATTTTCCATTTAGTTACTTTTTCCACCATTTTAATAAAATAAAAATTTTCCGCCAATCTACAATAAAATAATACTTGCCACCTTTCTCCAAAATACTAGTTGGTGCTTTTAATTAATATTACCAAAATTGTGCAAAATTCCCATGCTCACAAAATTGGGGATATTATAGGACTGAAGACCTAAAAGATAATGTTGTGGTAGTTCCCACCGATGTGGATCAGCTGAAGGAGTACATGAAAGAGATGGCAAAGGCGAAGCGAATGATCTTGGATGGAGCCTAGGACCATATAGTCTCACATATATTGGCCAAGAATATGACTAAGGAGATGTGGGATGCTCTCGCTCAGCTATATCAGAATCCTTTTGAGTAGCGTAAGATGTTCCTGTAAGAGAAGATGAGAAACATCAGGATGCAGAAGGGTGAAGGCATAGATCCCTTCCTCACCAGAATTCAAGAAGTTTGGGATGAACTTGCAGCCGTTGAGGAAGCGCCTCAACCTACAAAGCTCGTGTGTCTGGCCCAAAACAACGTCTCAGAGGAATATCAAGTCTTCATCCAAAGCATATTGGGACGAGACACATTACTAGGGTGGGATAGGATGTGGTCAGACTTGCCGCAGGAGGAGATGAGGTGAACTCTAGTAAGGAGCTCCATCAATGGAAGCAACAATAAGGATTCAAAAGTTGAGAAGGAAGAGGAAAATGTGGCCCAGTCAGGGACAGGTAGAGAAGAAGGACCTATCTAATGTTGGAAATACCGAGAAGGGGGGGTGAATCAGTGTTCCTTAACAATTAGCACTTTTAAATCTTTTCAGAGCATTAGTTAATCTTCAATTATTATTAATGTTTATGCAGTAATAACAATAAATAAAAGAACACAGTAGGCACACGAATTTTAGGTGGAAAACCCTCTCCGGGTCAAAAACCACCGAACGCTTTTCTCTTTAGCCCCAACTGAAATGAAAACAACTACTTCCTAGAATTCTAGGAAAACATTCTCCAGCTCCCACTGGAAGGATGCCCCAACGCCCTGGTTTCTTCAGTAATCAACTGAATGGATGCCCCAACATCCTAGACCAACCTACCACCCTGAAGTGTTCACAAGCCCCAACCTGTAGGCGACTTCATGCACCAGCCTAGCGCCTCCCTGCCACCCTATAATGACTAAAATGAGACAAGAGTGTGGATTCCCGTACTAGGGACAACGATCCACGATACAATATGATTTACAATGATTTTGACTGAACACCCAATCACACTATGACCTGCAACCCAACCATGACATCATCCCGACAAATACTCCTATACCTCCCAATAACGCCTTTTCGACTCTAGGCAGATTGACTCTTTTACAATAATGACTCTTCCAATGATGACACTTTTCCAAATGACTCTTTTACAACTTTACAATGATGCCTCTTGGCCTTGACACTTCACAATATACGAATGGATGTCATGTCTTAAAAGGATGTCCCGCTACAATGCTAACTTTGATTTGATACTTCTGCTCTTGAATTCTTGCTTGAAGTTGTACTTAAATCTTCTTCTACTCACATGCAAAATTTGCCCGACGTAACCAATCCCAAAACAAAACAAAATACCCTTCAACTTACCTCCGCCTGCAAAACACATGTATGTGCATAATAATGAATAAATACAAATTAAATTACAATGCGTACCTGAAGCGTGCTTGTCACTTTTGTTGTTGACTTGTTGCAACAGTAGACAAAGACTCCCACTCTTGATATAGGCCTGGACTCTATGCAAGATTATATCCAAAACTGACCTAAAGATATATACAATAAAAACTGATGACAGAACCTAGACTTGTGCTGGACCAAGTTTTAAGTACAACAATAGAGACCATTCTATCAACTATGACAAAACAAGTAACATGAACATACAACATCATATAGATTTAGCAGACTTGGTGTAGCATCATGAATATGTAGCATCAGATGTGTAGTATCAAGAATAGGACATTCGAAATGTGGTATCGAAACTAACTGTGACAGATAGAGACATAGAGATATAACCGAGACCCTGTATGTACTTAGGTTGTCCTACAAAAACATATGTCAGAGATGATACTCATATTTCAAATGTAAATACTAATCATACATACCTTGCTGTAGGAGACTTACCCTTGACTGTTGATGTGTGGTCCTTACTACAGTGATCCTTGAATGCACACTTTTTCTTGCCTTCAAGGAACTCGATATTGAATCTGTTGCATCTATGTAATTTCGGATCTCCAGGGTCTGAAATTTCGTCCTGTGATAGCCCTGTGAGTCCTCTTTCCAACCCCACAGGTCTGATCAAGATTGGATTCTTCAAGAAAGAGTTATGCCCAATCTCCCACAATGACCCGATTATAGACTGGTTCAATAAAGCGAACTTGTACGAAGTGCCACATGTCACTGTTGTGACCTTCGGCCCTGAAAACGCTACTCAACAAACTATAGTCCATACTCTTCCTGTGACTATTTACGAAATTTGAATCCAATGCTCAGAGAGAAAGTTATGATGATTTTCCCAGTGTCACGAGGTTCATCAAGATTTCGGCTCAAATGGGTTTTAATTTCAGCTTCTAAAACTTCGCAGAAAAAAAGTTATAGCGAAAATGCCACAACGACCTGTTTTAAGCCACAAAATCCCTATTAGAGGAGGATATGAGAGTCATTATTTATATGAATGTCTTGAGTTGAGAGGGTCCTCAACAAGTGAACATTGGAGGGATTTAGGAGCAAAAAATAAACATTATTAATTATTGACTATTCAATGACCACAACCAATTATGAGTGCCACGCCACAACCCCATAGGGTTTTAGCCCACTAATGGGGTTACTAACTTCAAACGCAAATAACTCTCAAACTGTGAAGAACTGGGAGGTGTACCATGTATCAATGGAAACATCTCGATGAGTAGAATCCATTTAAAAGATCCTTGACTCAAAATAGAGTAATTTGTCAAGTCAAAATTCCCATGCAAGATTGGGGTAGCCCCTGGTGTTGCTTGGGTTGACATCAATAACAACCACTGATCAACATCTAAGGTCAAGTGCTTCAGGTGTGACGTGTTTGGCCACTATAGTACTCAATGTCCTCTCAGGAAAAAGGACAAGTAGGAAAAGCAGGATCAAGCAAAACCATCTGCAGGGATTGACAAATTATCCTCCAGGTTGGAGAAAGATTTCGCTGTGTTTGCAGTTATACATCCAGGGGTGAGGTGGGGTGATATGGTGTTATAGTCCAAGAGTTGCGCAAAGGTTGGGCAAGGTCCATTGAGTTTTCTTCCTCATGGATCAATACCTTGCTACAGGGGTCCACAGTATTTATTAGCAAGATGGATCAGTGTCAGTTGATGAAGTTAGATTCCAGAGTGACAGTTGCAAACTAGTTGTAGTCAGGTGTTGAGAGTACAGAGCAGTGCTAATAGCGGAGCAGGAGGTTCAGTAGCAGCGCAAATTGCTTAGTGGACAGTGTAGAGGCTAGTAGTAGTTAGATGCTCAGGAGGCAGATGCAACACGAAGGCATAGTTGATTCAGTATTTCAGAGGCTTCTTAGTTGTAGTGGTTGCAGTGACAACAACAACAATAAGAGGGAGTTATAATGCAAATTGTTAAAATTGGCAACTAGGGCCAAATTTCACCTTAGGTCAGTTCATATGATGGAGATGATTATTGCATTGGATTCCTCTTTCAGAGAGGTACAATTTTGATATAAAGATCATCTCATTCTGATACGCAGAAATGGAATTATGAATTTATTTCTCCTATGGACAAATTTTCAAGGTCGACTCTAGTCAAATGTAGGGTCATGAAGCCCAACAAATGTGTCTTTTCACCCTCAACATTGTGTATAAATAAGAGAGACCTTTTCCTCATTTGGACATCATCATCTCATCACATCTTCTTCTCTCTCTTGATTGGGTCAAACAACATTGGAGGCTTCTCTCTTCTGCTTCGCATGTGTGGCTAGGCAACTCTTTCTCTTCTTCGCACGTGTGGCAGGAGGTCGAGTTTCTTCTGGGAAAAACAGGTTGAAATTGCAGAGCGTTGACCAAGGGAATTTTGACTAGTGTTGACCTCGGTTTTTGGGCTAGAATTTTGCTTTTCTTAGGCTGCATTTATTGGCATAGAAATCTAGGCATTTGGAGGTGTTTGACCAATGTTGAATTCAAGTTTGACAATAAAAAATTACATCAGAATTTCTCTCCTTTGATTGGGTTTGACAAAGATTTTGAGCTGACTTTGACTCTCTTGGAAGGCTGAATTGGATTGCTGTTTGGAGGATGTTTTGGGGCATCTTTGACCACCGTTGACTTTCTGGTTAGGGCTGATTTGACTGCTGATTTAGCAGATCTGTTTTGGGCTTATATTTGTACTCTCTCTCTCTTTGTTGAACCATTGAAGAATAATAAGAAGGTTTGATTAAAGGGTTCCCCCACATTGGGGTTTGTCCCTAGCATACGCCACATCTTGTGTCCGCTTGTCTTGGCTTGTCTTTGCATATGATTTTATGTTCTATTTTCATTTACAGTCAACGTTTATAAGTTAATGTGATTGCTACTGGATATAATTGGTATTTGTCATTGGGTTTCTAAAGGAACATTGAAGTAAATTGTCTTAAGCATTAGAACATACCATTTTTATTGTTGATTTTGGGTAGCATCGAATGTGCTCTAGCCTTGAAAATTGGTGGAGAGGCTAAGGCACATGAGATCTCCAAGTCCCAGAAATCGTTTGGAGAAATTCCACCCGGATGAGGAGTTATTAAAAACATTAATATTTTTAATGGGTTTCTAAGTCTAAACATAGGAAAATAAAAATATTAATGTGTATTAATAAAATATGGGTGAGAAAGTTCTAAGTGACAAGGATCAAGCTAGATCTAATCTTAGCCATTGATTAGGGACTTAATCTCGGTCGTTGATTCATCAACATGAAACATATAAGAGGAGGCTTGAAGGTTAGTTGGAGATACACCAAGTTTGATCAGTCAGTTCGATTTTTTGGGGCGAGGTTTGCTGAGGAAATTGAGCAAGTGATCAGTTGCAGTGAGGGGCAGTTCAACAATGGATTTTCATTCGAGGCTGACGAATACATAGTAGAGAAGAAGCGTAGTGCCAGGAGAGGCAACGCAAGCCCTAGAAGGGTTGACACAAAGGCCGAAGAGCTAACGAAGAGGATGCAGAAGGTTGACGCAGGTGACGCAGAAGCCGTAGAGGCTGACACTGGGCCTCAAAGGTAGCGCTAGGGAGATTTTGTGTGGCAGACTAGGAGCAGATCAATAGATTATAAGCTGGGAGAGGGTGATGCAGTTCCTAAAGGAGTGATGCAGTTCCAGAGCTATGCTTGGAGCAGCTTTCGCCATCCAGCATAGGGAACAACCAGAGTCACTGTGGGGTTTGATCATCCAATTGCTGATTTGCTGGAATATCTGTCTCCGGATAGAGGTATTACTACTGAGGATATTCTCTATTGGGTGAGCCATTTCTGGCACCCTAGTTGTATTCACGAAATTTGCTTAATAATACAAACCCTCTAAATGCTGCACCGGTTTTCCCGAATTGGGTTTTTCTGGGGACGATTGTCCAAAAATAATGGTGTCCCTTGTGTTATTGCCTTTTTTTTATTTCAGTGCATGATCTGTATATTTGTGAAGGCTGCAATAGTGTTTACTTCGATGTTTATGCAATTAAATAACTTGTTAATGTAATGAACAAGTAGGAGACTGTAAACTATTAATTGTAATAGGGGTTTCTGATGTGTTAGATTCAAGAATTTTCACATGATATCAGAGTGATTGCAGATTAGAGGTGACTGAAGACACTAGCCGAGAAATCTGAGATTTTGTAGCAAAGAAGCAGCTGTCCCGAGAGACAATGCTATTCCAGAGCTGAAGAGGCAGGAGTAGGTGTGGAGTGCAAAGAGTGTGACGTAGAGGCTCACGCAGTGCCTGCGTCAGCATTCTGAGAAGGGAGAGGAAGATGTAGTAGCTGGGAGGAGCCCACGCAGCTGCATAAGCCATCGGGGCCAATGCAGAGGCAGAGGAGGGCAGATCTGGCTCACGCAGAGCCATGTCATCTTTCTGAGCCAGGAAGGATTGACGCAGTTGGTTTGGAGGAGCAGATTCATCCCACGCAGAGATTGCGTAGAGCCTGAAGAGCTCAGATTCTTCGAGTTGCCGGGGCTAAGGGAGTTGTGTAGATTTTGATTTGTGGAGCATTGGTTCTGTGAATGCAGAACGATGTCTAAGGAGACTGAACCAAGGTAGAGGGAAGCACTACCTCGACAGATTTCTAGCCAAGAAATCTAGATCTGGTTTGCAGTGGCAAAGGAGGATTGGAGAGGAGTGATTCGATAGCTGGGTGGAGGATTTCCAAGAGGGATTTTAGGACTCAGAGGGAGCATAGAGAAGAGGAGCAAAGATGGCAATGAATGGGTTGAGGGATCAGGGAAGGTTAGACAGAGCATCCAATTTTGTCATCTTGAAGGCCAGGATTTTGGCAATCCTAGACAACCATCGCATCAAGGACTATGCCTTGAAGGTTGTTGCTGAACCGGTCGACGCTGATCCATTAAAGAAATGTGAGGAGGCCCAGGCTAAGGCCAAGTGTATGATCCTAGACAGAGTCAAAGATCATGTAGTACCACACATTGCTGTGAAGAATGCAGCAAGGGAGATGAGGGAGACCCTGACCACCTTGTATCAGGGCTCTTCCATGCAACGGAAGACGCTATTATAAAATCAGCTGAGACAGTATCAGATGCAAAAAGGGGAGGAGATAAATCCCTTCCTTCTCAAGTTGCAAGAGTTTTGCGACCAGCTTACTTTTGTGGGGTCTACACCGGATCCAAAGTTCATGGTCAGGACTGCCCTGAATGCAGTCTTTGAGGAGTGGGAGACGTTTGTCCAAAGCATTTTGGGTAGAGCAACTCTCCCTAGTTGGGAGGAGATGTGGGTAAATCTTCGACAGGAAGAGCTCAAGAGATCGACCAAGGCGGGGAGTAGTAGTAAGGGAGTTCGAATCAAGGAGGAGGAGGAGGATGCAACTCTCGCATTAGCGGGACAACAGGGGTTACAGAAGAGGAAGAAGAAAGACATCTCCAAGGTCAAGTGCTTCAACTGTGGGGAGCTGGGACATTATGCCTCTTAGTGCCCCAGGAAGAAAGGCAAGGGAGAAATTTTCGACTCAAAGGCTACTCCAGCAAAGGCGAAGAAGGATGTCGAGATTGATGACGATTTTTCCATGAGTGCTCATGCGCATCTAGAGAAGAGGTGGGGAGACTTGGAGCTGTAGTCAAGAGGACTACAGAAGCGAGGGCAGGATCCTTGAGGTGCCCAAACTCTTGGATCATATACCGCCACGGGAGCCCTTAAAGACAGTAGCATGATGATAGGTATCAGGTGGAGCAAGGTGTGGAGCGACAAGGCAGTGCCAAAGTGCAGAAGTCTGTAGCACGCAATGGAGGTTGTAGCAATACGAGAAGCACAATAGAGGTTCTAGAAGCACCGTGGCAGCAGAGGGAGCACAAGATAGTAGCAGAGGGAGCACAAGATAGCAACAGAGGTAGCTTCAGCATCACAAGGCTTCCAGACTGACTAGGATGTTAATGTTTGGGTGAAGTTAGTTACTTTCTTCTTGGTAACTGAGTTGCAGTGCAACAGTTAGCAGTGGCAGTGCTATGGGCAGCATGAGGTAGCATTTTGAGAGGGAGTTGTAGTATAGATGTAGAAGTGGCAGTGGCAGAGTTAAGGGCAGCAGTATAGGAAGCAATAGTGTAGTGGTTGTGGGACAGCAGGTCAAGAATCAGCACAAAGGACTAATGCGGAGGATCAGTGTGATGCTTCTATGGTGAAGCATTGCTAGAGCACATTCCTCGCTAAGAGGGAGTGTTGATTTTGGGTAGCATTGGATGTGCTCTAGCCTTGAAAATTGGTTGAGAGGCTAAGGCACATGAGATCTCTAAGACCGAGAAATCGTTTGGAGAATTTCCACCCAAATGAGGAGTTATTAAAATAATTAATATTTTTAATGGGTTCCTACGTCTAAACTTAGGAAAATAAAAATATTAATGTGTATTAATAAAACATGGGTGAGAAAGTTCTAAGTGATGAGGATCAAACCAGATCTAATCTTAGCCGTTGATTTGGGACTTAATCTCAACCATTGATTCATCAATAGGAAAAGTATAAGATGAGGCTTGAGGGTCAATTGGAGATACACTAAGTGATCAGTTAGCTCGATTTTATGGGGCAAGGTTTGTTGAGGAAATTGAGCAAGTGTTTAGTTGCAGTGAGGGGCAGTTCAGTAAGGGATTTTAATCCGAGGTTGAGAATACATAGCAGAGAGGCACTGTAGTGATGGGAGAGACAACGCAGGCCCTAGAAGGGCTGACACAGAGGCCGAAGAGCTGACGCAGAGGATGCAGAAGGTTGATGTAGGTGACGCAGAAGCCGTAGAGACTGATGCTACAGACTGGGAGCAGATTAGTAGATTCTGAGCTGGGAGAGGGTGATGCAACTCCTGAAGGAGTAACACAGTTCCAGAGCAATGCTTGGAGTAGCTTTCGTTGTCTAGCATAGGGAACAACCGGAGTCACTGTGGGGTTTGATCATCTGATTGCTGATTTTTCGGAATATCTATCTCTAGATAGAGGTAATATTGCTGAGGATATTCTCTGTTGGGTGAGCCATTTCTGGCACCCTAGTTGTATTCACGAAATCTACTTAATAATACAAAACCTCTATATGTTGCACCGGTTTTCTCGAATTGGGTTTTTCTGGGGACGATTGTCTAAAAATAACAGTGTCCCTTATGTTATTGTATCTGTTTATTTCAGTGCATGATATGCATATTTGTGAAGGCTGCAATAGTGTTTACTTCAATTTTTATGCAATTAAATAACTTGTTAATGTAAAGAACAAGTAGGAGATTGTAAACTGGTAATTGCAATAGGGGTTTCTAATGTGTTAGATTAACGAATTTTCACAGTTATCTAAAATTAACATGGTATCAGAGCTAAGGTGAAGACAAAGCTCGAGCAAGAGTAAAGCAAAGCAATCACTAAAGGAAGTTGTTGGACAAGGACTTGGAACTAGTCCCAATGACGACTACATCTTTCTTCAAATTCGAGGACAAGTTCAAGAACAAATCCGACTATCATGCATGGAAGATGATTTTGGATTTGAATTTAGAAGAGAATGATGCCATGGACTATGTCAAGGGAAGAATAACCGAGCCTCCTTCAAATGCATTCGCTATTGTTCAAACAAAGTACAAGAAAGGTGAGGCAAAAGCTAAAAAGATTATTGTTGATTCTATTCATAAGCCTTTTGTTGCATATATTTTTGATTTGGAAACATCTAAGGAGATGTATGAAAGACAGGTTGGGATGTTCAAAGTGAACAATGCAAATCAAATTCTTTTTCTCAAGAACAAGTTGAAAGACATCAAGGTGGATAGAGGAGAATCATCCAATCCTACTTCATGAGGATCACCGAGATCAAGAATGATCTCTTATCTATTGGAGAAGTCATTGGTGATAGGGAACTCTCTTATTGCACTTGGGGGCCTTACAAGAGATTGGGATGTGTTCAACACTACCATTCTTAACAATGACATAATTATGGGATATAAGGAACTATTGGCCAGATGCACTTAAGAAGAAATAGGGATGATGGAATGAGACAAGCCCTCAAATGGAAACAATCCTACTTCCTTCTCCGCTCATTGTAGAAGAAGGAACAATGCTAGTCCAAGGAATCAAGGACAAGGGTTCAAGTAGGGATTCAAAGAAGGAAGAAAAGGAAGGTGCTTCAATTGTAACAAGTTTGGCCACTTCGCTAGAGAGTGTCCTCACAAGAAGGATACCCCACGAGATGTTGACAACAAGAACAACAACAACTTCAAGGTCACTGGAAATCAGAGGAACAACAGGTTCAATAACAAAGGAAAGAGGAATGCAACTGCTGCTTGAAATGGAGGTGGTCATCTTCCCAAGAAGTCTGAGAAACTCCAGGTATGACGAAGTTAATGTTGCAAAGAAGCTCCACCGCCTCTCCTCTAGATACATTGGACCATTGGTTGATTGATAGTGGTGCCTCAAGGCACTTCGTTGGGTACAAAGAAGCTCTCTCAAACTTGGTTGAGAAGGAGACAAATATGGAGATTACACTTTTGGATAATGCCACTTATCCTATAAAAGGAATTGGGACCGTTACTCTCCACTTAAATCAAGGTCAAAACCCTTCACCTACAAGAAGTGTTATATGTACTTGACTTAAAAAAGAACTTGGTTTCTATTTCTGCAATGGAAGATAAAGGTTTTAAGGTGTCGTTTGTTGATGGGAAGGTTCGTCTTTGGAAAAGGAATCCAAGAGATGCATTTACATTAGGATTCAGGGTTGAAGGTCTCTATCAGGTTGGGGGAAGTCCGTTGGGAGCTATGATTTGTGACACCTCTCTTCAATCTGAATTATGGCACCGAAGATTTGCTCACCTTCATTTTAAAGCCTTACCTGATGTAAGGAATATGGTCACATGGATGCCCGAATTCAACTTGAATCATGAAGGTGTTTGTTAGGGATGTGAAGCTGGAAAACATACAAGGGGACCATTCCTCTCAAGTGAGACTCAAACCGCTAATATTCTTCAATTGGTCCATTTTGATCTATCAGGTATAATGCCCGTTACATCTTTGGGTGGATATTTGTATTATGCTATTTTTGTGGATGACTTCTCTCGCAAGACATGGATCTATTTCTTGAAGAAGAAGAACAAAGCATTCTATGGTTCCTCTCCTTCAAAGCCTTGGTCGAGAATCAAACAGGGAAGAAGATCAAAGTTCTGAGGACCGATAATGGGACCGAATATGAGTCTAATGAATTCAAAGACTATTGTAGAGAAGCTGGCATTAAGAGGTAGACCACAACCGCTTATACTCCTGAACAAAATGGTGTTGTCGAAAGGAAGAAACATACTATCATTGAACCTATTCGGGCTATGCTTCATGATCAAGGTCTTCCGAAGTTCTTATGGGGAGAAGCTGCCAACACTGCTATGTATGTCCAAAACCGATGCCCACATCAAGCTTTGGACTTCAAGACAACTGAAGAAGTATTCACCAATAAGAAACCTAAAGTTTCTCATTTTAGAATTTTTGGATGGCCCATATACTTTCATGTGCTGAAAGAGAAAAGAAACAAACTAGATGCATCTGGGAAGAAAGGAACATTCGTGGGCTATAGTGAAACTTCAAAGTCATATAGAATCTATGTGCCTGGTCAAAGGGAAGTGAAATTAAGTCATGATGTCACTTTCAATGAAGATTTCGCACTTAGAAAGATTTGTGATCTTCTTATTCCTAGGAAGGCCAATGATAATGCAGATGCCAAAAAGCAGGATGAATCTTCGTCCGATGTACCGATGCCCGATGTTGAAGGACCCATGGATCCCATTGATCCACCTCCTTGTGAGCCTTCTACTACAAGAAAGAGGCCTTTGTGGCTTAAAGATACTCTTTAAGATGCTGAAAACACTGTCACCGAGAGGGACATTCCGTGAAAGCAAGAAGCCGAATAGGTACCAAGGGTACTTAGCTGTCATGAGTACTATTGTACAATTTGAGCCTTGTACATTCGAAGAAGACATGAAGCAACAAGTTTGGAAGGATGCTGTAGAGTTCCATAACTATTTTGTTTTGACACCCTTTTTCCTCCATTTTCCTCTTTTTAACCATCACTATCAACTCAATAAAGGTAGTAAATCAGAGATTTTGATAAGGTAAAAACTCGTACATGTCTTATTTTTCATATTCATTAATGTTCCTTATTATTATGCTAAAGATTGCATTAGCTACGGAATTAACATGATTCTGCAACTACTTTATAAATCTGCAGCTACCTCCATGGCTTGCAGGGTTCTAGAGTGCCAATAAAGCAACTAAGCACATGGGTAGTTGAGGATCGATCCCCTCATGGCTCTTCTCCTATTCACTCGAGCCAGTTCAACGAAGGAATCACACAGTGGCGCGGTCAAAGGCACAGGTCAAACACGTAGCAGCAAAAGTCTGAGTGTATCACGTTTCTTCGATTTGCTTTCCAAATAGAAAATCGACGAAATAACGCTTCTTTGTTTAGTTTCCAATTTGAATGATGATTGAACAACATACCTGTAGGCGTAGAAGTCTCAAACTATTGAGCATGCATTTTATATAAATATGTATCCTCTGTAAATGATAGGGAGGAAGTAATAGTTAATTGCTGAAGAATTGTGAAACAAACCTTTGTTCTCATATTAATTTGAAGTTACCTTTCTGTGATTCGATGCGTATGTGAGTGTGATTTACACCTCCTGGATGCGAAGGCCCCCCGCAGAGCGTCAAGGTTTTAGTTTACTTTATTTCATTGCTTTATGATTGTTTTCATTTAATCGTTTTTTGTTATCACTGCATTCTAGTTTAGTTTCTTTACTTCACTGTTTTCATTATTTTGTTATAACTCAGTTATTTCGTTTATGCTTACAGTTGTTCAATAGTTTAGTTCTTCAAATTTTTATTCGCTTCATTATAGTTGGTATTTTCATGCTTTTTAGAATTAGAACTTGTATCTACTTTGTAGTTTGCAATTAGAGATTTCTTTCATGCTCTTTAAAATCAGAATTTGTATATATATTTTGTAGACAAGTTTTTGAAGGATCATTAGAATAATTTGAATACTCTGTTTCATTTAGATAGATTCATAATTTTAGGATGATACTCAAATAGATGTGACCTAGTAGATTAATCTAACAGTAGCTTAAACTTCCACTTATTCTAACAATAGCTTAATTTCCACTTATTAATTTGTAGAAATCTAACTAGATAAACAATGAAAATCTCAAACCAAACATAACCATCATTTTACAAACTAAAGGATAGGCTTCTAGCATATATAGTGCACCTGCACTTTTTAAGTTTACCAACTCCGGTCGATAATTTATGCTTGCAATTTAACATTAAATTGACCAAACATTTTGGCGCCGTTTCCCGGGAAGTGTAAATAGAAGCCTTAAAAAAAATCAAATGAAAACATGACATGCATAGGGAAAGAGACTCTAGAGGTAGGTTTGTAGGTAGAGGGAGAAGTTCAATTTCTACATCATCACTCACTCCACCATGACCTCGTAGTGCCACACCACCCACACAAACTCGAATTCCATCCATAGCAGGCCAATATAGACATCCTGAAGTCTTAAGATCCGAAATCCAATCTAAAGGTTCACCAATTTCATCAACAAAGGCTGTGATAGAAGTAGATCTTACATCTCCAACAACTGGAATAATTTTTCTATATTCAACTGGAGAACAACTTCTAGCTCAAGAGTTGGAAGTTCCTTCTGAAGAAGAAGAGGAAGAAACTTACTTCAAACCACTGATAGAAGAACTAGAAGAACTAGAAGAAAAACTAGATAATCTTGTTGTAGAACCATATATCTCTTTTGAGGAATCCATCATGGCTGGACAAGGAGAAGGAGAAGTACACGATGTCAATGGTGAACAATATAGGATGGGAGGAGGAGGAGGAGGAGGAAACAGAGGAGGCCGAAGAGGAGGTGGTAGAGGTAGAGGGAGAGAACATCCAGAACCTTTTGGGTTCCCTATCCTTGATGAAGATACAACATTAACAATGAAAAACATCTCGCCTTCTATTCTCCCCATTTTTCATGGAATGAGAAGTGAAGACCCAGAGACATTTCTCTTCGAATTTGAAGTATTATGTAGATCATATGATATATGCATGATGCTCAAAAACTAAAATTGTTCCCTGCCACCTTAAAGGATGCAACATTAAAATGGTTTATGAGTTTAGAAACAAATTCTATAAGGACATGGGCACAAATGAAAGATGCATTCTTAGAGAAATATAAGGATTATTGTATGCTTCGAAGTATCAAAGATGTAGTCTTCAAAATGGTACAAAAAGAAGATGAGAATCATGAAGACTTTGTCGAAAGATTTGTTTATAATATCAAAAGGGCAAAAATGAATAATCTAGATGAGGAAACTTTGAAATCTCTCTTACTCAAGTCCATTAAAGAAGAGTGGATTGATCTTCTCAATCTAATGGGAAAAGGAGATATTTCTTAGTTACCATTTGCAGATATTTGTGATCTATGTGTACATATTTCAAGAGGTAAAGCAAGAACAGGGAAAAGTTCAAGGAATCCTCTTTTATCAAGAGTAAATAAATCTACAGCTGGGACAGTAAATAGGGCAGAAATAGGTAGTTTGCTTGATAACTTTAAAACAAATATTTTAGGGAGTCTCAGTGAGCAAATTGACACCCTTAAAATAAAAACAAGCAGAAAGCTGAAAATGTTGCATTATCCATCTTTCTTTCATCCTAGGTGTAGAAAGAAACATGCTCTGAGAGAATGTCCTTTAGATTTAAAAAGCATAGAAACCTGTGTTATATGTGCAAAAAATCACGATACAAAAAAATGTCCCTCTATACCAAGTCTTAAGGTTGTGTTTAGTGAAGAAGGAATGCCAAATCAGGTAGACCCCCTTTACTTTATTGCCAAAAGACCATGGCAAAATCCTCAAACAAATCAAACTCAAGATTTTAATCCTCAACAATTTGCACAATCTTCACAAAATAATTGGAATCCACCTATGCCATGGCAACCATGGGCTCAACCACAATCTTGGAATCAAGGATGGCAAAATCCTTTGGAAGATATTCTCAATATCAACAATATCCGCCACCTTATCCAAATTTTCCACCACAATACTTCCCTCAAACCAACTAGATACCTCAAGCTCAAGCTCAAAATGCAAATCCACGACTTTCTTTGCCATTTTCACAAAGACCAAATCAATTACCCGTTCAACCACTCCCAAATCCAAAAAATAAAACTTCACAACCTGTTTACAAGTTAGAAGGACAGAATCCTGAAACATATATGATAACTCCATTAGATCTTAATAATGTTCAATTAAGGTTTGGTAGAGTATTAGAAAGGAAGAAACCATCTATTGTTATTCAGGAAACAGAAAAGAATTCTCAAAAAGATAATAATAACTCTGAAGAAGAAATTTCCCTTACTTGAAAAGAAAATATTGAAACAGAAAAAATTCCGACACATCCTAATAATACTCCTATTATAGAACAATCTTCAGTATCTATCTCAAGACAACCTTTTCCTGAAAGGTTGAAAATCAATAAAGGAGTAGAAAAACAAATCACATTGCCTGATTATGATATGTTAGATGAATTAGAAAATGTCTGTATAAAAATTCCTTTATTACAAGCAATAAAAGAACTACCGATTTTTGCAAAAATAATTAATGAATTGAGTACTAAAGGATCAAGAAGAAAAAGAAAAGAAATAAGAAAAATTCAACTAGTCAGGAAAATTGCAGATATCATGATGGGGAAAAAATAATTTAGAAATATTTAGATCACACCAACATTGTTACAATTAGCAGACAACTCTGTAATTAAACTTGATGGTGTGTTAGAAGATATATATGTATCCCTAGATTCTTGGGAATATCCTGTTGATTTGATGATCCTAACACTCAAGAATAATTTAGGAGGACATCCATTAATTTTAGGAAGACCATGGTTAGCTACAGCACATTCTTTTATCAGTTGTAGATCAGGAGACATGTTTATCTCAGATGGAATCTCGACAAAGAAATTTACATTGTACCCACCTGCAAAAAAAATGATAGAAGTAGAAAATGAAGAATGGATAGATGATGATAATGATATACAACCAATTTTCACTATTGCACAAATAAATGAGAAGGATCAAATTTTAAATTCGATAGAAAATAATGAACCCTATTTGTATTGTGATGATAGTCAAAATTTTCAAGAACAATGTAGTATTGAATTTCTATCATCTAGACGAATGTCTTTACATTCTATGGAAAAATTTGAAAATTATTCAATAGAAAATTTTCCAAGAAAAACCTTGAACATCAATGAAAACCTGGAGGAATTATAGAAAAAGAAATTGGTAGAAATATTGCAAAAACACTCTTCTGCATATGCATGGGAATACACTGATATGAAAGGAATTGATCCTAAAACCTGCATGCATCATATTTATATTGAAGAAAATGCTAGACCAGTTTGACAACCACAAAGAAGAATGAATCCAAACTTAAAAGAAATTGTTAAAGAGGAATTGTAGAAACTGTTAAATGTAAATTTCATCTATCCAATATCAGAGAGTCAATGGGTTTCACCCTTAGTAATTGTTCCTAAGAAGAATGGAGAATGGAGAGTATGCATTGATTACAGGGAGTTAAATAAAGTAACTTTGAAGGATCATTTTCCACTTCCTTTCAGAGATCAAGTTTTAGATATATTAGCAGGAAAAAAATATTTCTATTTTTTGGATGGTTTTAGTGGGTATAATTAGATTCAGGTAGCACCTAAAGATCAAGACAAAACCACATTCACCTGTCCATGGGGGACTTATGCTTACCGAGTACTTCCTTTTGGATTATGCAATGCTCCAGTAACATTCCAAAGATTAGTGCTTGGAATTTTCTCTAATCTTATTCATGATTGTGTGGAAGTGTATATGGATGATTTTACAGTTTATGGAAATTCTTTTGAAGAAGCACTTGAAAAATTAGAAAAAGTTCTCATAAGATGCAGAAGCAAATCTTTCATTAAGTCATGAAAAATGTTTTATGATGTTTAATGAAGGAATTGTTTTAGGTCACCATATTTCAGGAAATGGAATTAAGGTAGACTCATCTAAGGTAGAAATTATTTCCAAATTATCAATCCCAAGTTGTCAACGAGATGTTAGGAGGTTTATTGGTTTTATTGGATATTATAGAAGATAAATAGAAAGCTTCATAAAGATTCCATCTCCACTCTTCAAATTACTCACCAAAGATCGTGAATTTAGTTGGAACTTTGATTGTTAAAAGGATTTTGAAACTTTGAAAAAGAAGATCTCTGAAGCAACCATCTTAAAAGGAACTAATTGGAAATTGTCTTTTCATATATCAACTGATGCTTCAGACACGGCTCTAGGAGCTGTGTTAGGACCAAAAGACCTCACTCCTTATGCCATTTATTATACTAGTAAAAATTTAACTCGTGCAAAGTTAAATTATACTGTAACTGAAAATGAGTTTTTAGCTGTCATTCATGCCATTAATAAATTTAGACATTACATTACTGGGTATGAAACTTTTGTTCATACAAACCATTCTTCCATTAGATATTTAATGAATAAACTAGTTACTAATGGTAGAGTAACAAGATGGCTATTATTGTTACAAGAATTCAATATCACCATTCTGGACTGACTTGGAAAACAAAACACAATTGCTAACTTTTTATCTAGAATTCAAAATGATAACAATGATACACCTGTAGAAGAAGTTTCCTGATGAATATCTTTTCGCAGTATCTACTAAATCACCTTGGTTTGCAGATATTGCCAATTATTTAGTTTCAAGAAAGTTACCCTCCTATTTGTTTCCTAGAGAAAAGAGAAGAATAATCCAAACAAGTGCATCTTTTTCATGGATAAACGAAGAATTATACAAGACAGGACTAGATCTCATCATCCGAAGGTATGTAAGAGAAGATGAAATACTTGAAATACTTAAAGCATGACATGACGAACCATGTGGGGGTCATTTTGCTGACAAAAGAACTGCTTATAAAGTCCTCTTAGGATATTATTGGCCTTCCCTTTTTAAGGATGCCAAGGAATATGTTAAGAGGTGTGATAGCTGTCAAAGAACGGGGAGACCTGTTCCTTCAGACGAAATGCCACTACAGCCTCAGGTACTCATTGAACCCTTCAAAAAATGGCCTTTGGATATTGTTGGACCAATTAATCCATCTTCAAAACAAAACAAATATATTTTTGTATGCACAGATTATGTTACTAAATGGGTAAAAACTAAAGCACTTTCTTTTGCTACTGAAAATGTTGTAGTTTCATTTTTTTTGAGGATATTTTTACTTGTTTTGGTGTCCCAAGAGAAATTGTAACAGATCAAGGAAAGAAATTTACATCCAGAGTGGTGCAAAAGATAGTGGAAGAATATAAAATCAAGCATCGGAAGTTTACTCCATACCATCCACAAGCAAATGGACAAGTAGAATCTACCAACAAAGTGATTGAAGCAATCCTCACCAAGACAATTCACTTTCACAGAAGGAACTGGGCAGAAAATCTTCCAGAAGCTTTATGGGCCTATCGTACCACATGGAGAAGCACTACAGGACATACTCCCTATGAAATTGTTTATGGGAAGCAAGTCCTATTTCCAATTGAGTTCCAGATTCAAACCTGTAAGACAATAGTCAAGTTGGGACTTGATTTATCAGAAGCACAAAGGAAAAGAATGAGACAACTCAATGTGCTTAATGAAATAAGACAAGATGCTATCCAGAAGACTAGTTTAGTCCAGCAACAAAGATCCAAATGGCATGATAAATACATCAAAGAAAGAAAATTTCAGCCAGGAGACTAGGCATTACTTTTTGATTCAAAGTTCAAAAATTTCCAAGGAAAATTTCAAACTCACTGGCTTGGGCTTTATGAGATTGAAAATGTTTTTGATAATGGAGCAATTATAATTATGACTATTGATGAAGAAAAAGTTCCTCTCGTAGTAAATGGACATCGACTCAGGATCTATTGTAAGCCAATGACAAAGGAGGAATTTGTAAAGATTTTCTAAGACAACTCTGATTTGAAGTTGGTTAAGAAGAATTCTTCTTCTTGTCCACTTAATTTTTTTTTTTCTATATAACAAAAACTAATAATAATAAATATGTATAAACATGAAAACCAACAATTGTTGGCATGTTTATGCAGAAAATTCAAGGTGAAAACCAAGAATTCTTGGCATCTTAAATTTTCTTTGTATCCCATTTTCTAAAATTCCTTCTTCTTTTATCCCTTTCTTTTAAAAAATAATAAATAGTTACTAAATTATTGATTTTCTGCAGCTCTAATGACTTTCTGCAACCAATTTGACAGACACCTTTGATCATACAATTGAAGGATTGATTGACTCCCTCCACTACAAAGTACCTGAAGACAACATAAAAAGAAACCAAAGGTTAGCAAGAAAATAAATCAATGGTATGCACTTCTTTAATTTAATAATAGGGATCAAAACATTACATATATGAATTATAAGACATAGTACTACCGAAAAATCAAATCATTATTGCAAAGAGTTGGTAGTGTCATGTCAAATCTTGCATAATTTGCCATTCACTCCCAGTGATCATAACTCATATTCCGATCCATTGAATCGACCGCCCAAAACATACACATGAATGATCTTAACAGATAGATTCTAACTCATTCCCTTACACCCTCACTACCTACGCTTTCATTATTCCATCACTCACACTCTCGGGCTTTCTGCTCTAAAAACCCTATCAAGCTATCCTACCCTGTCAAACAAAACAGTTTTGAAACAAAGCTTCTTGGCCATGGGAGTGATAGTCAGAACAAAGCCAACAGGGAAGAAATTTTTGGAGGGGTATCCACAGACAAAAGAATTATTGTAGAAAGCGTAGTGACTAGAATTTGTAGAGAAATTCGATGGCTTCCATAGAGAAGTGACCAAATTCTTTGCTAGGGCCTTTGATGGAGTTGAAGTTGAGATAGGGCACATCAAATTCACAGTGACAAAGTCATTTATAGCCGAAGCCACTAAACTGTCGTGGATTGGAGAGAAATGGTTCAAAAACAAAGTTATTTAAACAAAAGACTTGAAGGTTTTCCTAAAGAAACCAAGCATGGACACCACTATTTTCAAGAAGGGCATCCCAAGCACGGTATTGAAAAGTAAGTGGAGGAACCTACTAATAATCCAAAAATTTGTTAGCTGCGAAGAAAGGTTTGGATGTATGTTTTACTATCATATTCGACTGCTAATGAATTTTCTTGAAGAAAATGAGATAAACCTTCCATATTTCCTGTTGAATAGTCTTAGAAAGAAGTCAGGAAATGTTCAGAGGAGAATCCAGTTTATAGATAATACAATGTATCACCATGGTCTAGTCAAAATACTTGTTGAATTTCATCTCCATAACATATGTGATAATTGGGAAAGCTTTTTAGTAAGAAATCACTCTCAGGAAGAAACTCGTGGGTAGCCAAATAGAAACAGACCTAAGAGGGGAAGGAAAAGAAAAATTGATAAGACATAGGAACAAGAACCACAACAGCCACAGAAACTGTCAGACGATGACATCCCTCTTGTAGAAGTTTTAGAGAAAATAAACAAAACAAATGTTAGAAGAAAGAAAATCAGTAAAGAAATAGAGATTTCATTGCAAGCAAAGAAGCCTAAAACAAAAAGGAAGAAAACTCAAAAGACCCCTATCATAGGTTTAAGGAGTACCAGACTCAACTCAACAAAAGAATTACCCTCAAAGAGCACAAAGCATGTCAATATAGAAAAAGAAGAAAACTCAGAGGTAGAAGAAGAAGATTCAAGAACTCCACCAAGGGTTTCATCACCAACTGTCACCTCGCCTCCTCAAAGTCCAAGATGGAGAACACTAGAGATTGATTCGGTGTAGCAAGAGATCTATGATTATACTGAGTCCCTGAAAAAAGGGACGCAACAAGAACATCAATTCCAATTCAAGAGGAGGAAGAAGTCTAATTTAATGAGCCACAAGAACCTCCAGCAGTCAATATATTGAAACAGGAAATCTTCGAACTGGAGACATGAAACTGGTACATTAAAAATGAAAATCAAGCCTTGAAAGCACAAAATGAAATCCGAATAGCTAAGAGTGATAACCTCCTCTTACGTCTAAGTCTGTGGTTTAATAAGAACAAGAAACTAAAGAAGAAAAACAAGGCTTTACAGAGATAGGTTATAAATTTGAAATACAAGGTGCTCATGAGGAAACCAAGGATGGCAATGACTGGAAAGATAGTGAAAAGGATGAAGTTAGATGTACTGGCAAAAGTGTCCAAGCAAATTTAGTGGTTCAAGATATCAATTTTGCGGTTTGTATGAGGACATACAAAATCTTCATTGTCTCAAGAAGTTTGTTTTTGCCTTGTAGATCGACAGTCGTTGTTAGCAGATCTTCTCACTCCATAAGAGTGTGAATAACAACACAGCAACCGAGTAGACGGAAAGAGGAAGTTTTTGACAGTGCGTTGAGATAGCCACTACTGGGCTTCGTCATTAGGACAAGTTGGATGGAGCTTCGAACTACATTATCTGGAAGGCAAGGATGTCCTTCCTTCTAGATGAATTTGGGCTGAAAGCCTATATTGATGCAATGGTGGCAATTTACACAAATGCAGATCAACTGAAAGAGTACAAGAAGGAAATGGTGCGGGTGAAGTGGTTGATCCTAGGTGGAGTTCGGGATCATATTGTCTCGCATATAGCTGGCAAAGATACTGCTAAGCAAATGTGGGATGCTCTCGCCATGCTATATCAGGGTACTTCTGAGCATCGAAAGATGTACCTCGAGGAGAAGCTAAGGCTCATCCGGATGCAGAAGGGGGAAGGCATAGACCCCTTCCTCACCAAGATTCAAGAGGTACGAGACCAATGGTCAGCTGTTGGGGCAGCGCATCAACCTACAAAGCTTGTGAGATTGGCACTCAACAGTGTCTCCAAGGACTGACAGGTCTTTGTCCAAAGCATATTGGGCAAAGACAAGTTACCATAATGGGACAGAATGTGCGTTGACTTGTAGTAGGAGGAATTCCATTAGTGGCAGCAGCAGTGGACAAAAGCAAGTGGAGGAGGAGGAGAATGTGGCCCTCGCATCAAAGGGTCCTAGTTAGGGACAGGGGGAGCAGAGAAAGAAGAATAAGGATCTGTCAAAGGTTAAGTGCTTCAGGTGTGGTGAGCTCGGTCAGTACAGTACGCAGTGTTCTCCTAGGAAGAAGGACAAGGAGGATAAGCAGGACTAGCAGGCAACTTCAGTAGAGATCGATAGGCTTTCCTCCAGGCTAGAGGAAGACTTCACGATGTCCGTCAATATACCTCCAAGAGTGAGGTGGGGTGACTTGGTGTTGTAGCCCCAGAGTGCTACAGATGGGCATGATGCTTGAGGAAGTCCACCTCATGGATCAATACCTTGCTAGAAGGGCCCAAAGTATTCAGTAGCAGGATGAATTAGTGGCAGTGGATACAGTCAAAGACCGAGTGACAGTTGCAGAGACTAGTAGCAGTCAGATGTTGGGGAGCGTAGTGCAGAGTCAACAACAGTGCAGATTCTTCAATGACAGTGCCGATGCAAGTAGCAGCCAGTGACTCGGGATATAGATGCATCATACTAATCACAGTTGATTCAGTATTTTGGATGCTTTTCAGTTGTAGATGTTGCGGTTGCAACAACAACAAATGAGAGGGAGTTGGAGTGCAGATGCAGTGTTGGAAGCAATATGAGAGTGTCAGCAACAACACAGATGCAACGTATATCAGAGTTATGCAGTGGTTGGTGGGCAGTATGGTGAGATATCAACAACGTGACAGGATGCAGAGACAGGGTGTTGTGACAGGGAGTGTAGCACTAGAACACATTCCTCGCTAAGAGGGAGTGTTAGATTTTCTAGCATCGAATGTGTTCTAGCCACAAAATTTGGCAGGGAGGCTAGAATACATGAGATCTCCAAAACCTAGAAATCGTTTATGGAAATTCTGCCTAGAAATGACCTAGTTAGATTATTAACCAATTTTGAAATATTTCCTAAGTCTAAACTTAGGGAATATGGTTAAATTAATCAATATTAATTAAGTCAAGGTGAGAATCATCTAAAAACACACATGAATCAATCCAGAGATGATCCTAGCCATTGATTAGGTTTTAATCTTGGCCGTTGGTGTTGAAGTTTCTAAGTTTACTTAGTTTAGAAACCCTTCATGCACTTTTTCTGATTTATTCCTATCTACTTGTTATTTTTCTTTAACAAGTTATTTACAAAGTAAATATTGAAAATAAACACCAGTGCATGCTCAACATATTACAGATCAGTAACTAAAATAAACAAGAACAAATACACTACATGACACCATTATTTTTGGACCAATGTCCCTGGAAAAACCCAATGTGGGAAAATCGGTACAGCTATTTGAGGGTTTTCTTATTAAGAAATATCAGAGTACAATCTGGGTGTCGACACTGGCCTACCCAACAGAGAATTTCCTTAGCAGCTATACCTCACAGTTTTAGAGAAATCTCCTGGCTGAAACCCCGAAAAAACCTTCCGGCAACTCCTCAGCACAAAACTGCTCTTGTAACCCCAGCATCTACCCAATCTGGACTGCATCAGCCCCTCTCTGTCTCACATTGGCCCTGCGTCAGCCTTTCTAGGCTTGCGTCAGCCCCAGGAGGCCTTGCGCCATCTCTGGGAGCCTTTGCGTCAGCTACGCTGGCCCCTCTGGTGCTCTGCGCAACACTTGGTTGCCTCTGTGTGGCCCTGTGTGAGCCATTGCTGGCTTTGCGTCACCCTCCTTGGCTGTTGCGCTGCTCTCCCGGAACAATCTCTGCCTTCTTTGTTTCTTTGTACTCAATGCCCCTCAGCTGCTCTCCCGATCACTGACTCTATCTCTCTTAGCAAACCCTGCTCTAGAAAATAGAATGACTGATCATTTGGTGTGCTCTCTAAGTTACCCTCAAGCCTCCTCTTATACTTTTCCTGTTGACATCTCAATGGCCGAGATTAAGTCCCTAATCAATGGCTAAGATTAGATCTGGCTTGATCCATGTCTTTTGGACCACTCAAACACAGATTCATATTAATACACATTAATATTTTATTTTCCCTAAGTTTACACTTAGGGACTCCATTAAAAATATTAATTATTTTAATATCTCCTGATTTGTTTAGAATCTGCCCAGACCCTTTCTGGGTATTGGAGATTCTCATGTGCCCCAACCTCTCCACCAAAATTTCGTGGCTAGAGCACATTCGATGCTACCCCAAATCAACACTCCCTCTTAGCGAGGACTGTGCTCTAGCAATACTCCTCACTGAGTATTACTCTGATCATCCATCATTGGTACCTGTGCTGATGCTAAGCCTTCCTGCCCAACATCTTTTGCACTACTCCCTCCTGTATTGTTGCCTATGGTTCTGCCACTGCCACTGCTGCATTTGTACAACAGCTCCCTCTGCATTCGTGTTGCTGTTGGTTCTTTCTCCCAACACTGCATCCATATTGCACCTCCTCTCATCATGCTGCATCGTGCTTCCCATTACTGCACTGCAACTCAATTACTAAGAAGTAAGTAACTGATCTCCCAACTGACCTCCCTGTTGGGCTAAAAAGACCCTTTGATGTTGAAGCTCCCTCTGCCGCTAACAAGCGCTCCCTCTCTGACCTCTGCGCTGCTGCAACAACTCTCCTGCATTTCGCACCGTTGCACACCTTTCTTTGTCGTCCTGCACTGGTGCAACACTCCTGTGCCTCTCACACTGCTGCAACCTGCTAGCTCTATGCTGTCTCAGGACGTTTGCACTGTAGCTCTCTCTGCCGCTCCATCTGCATCCATCTCTACTTACTCAGCCAGCCCTGTTACTCCTTTTCGAGGCTCCCGTAGCAAGGTCTAATCCAAGAGGCTAGGTACCTCAAGGATCCCGCTCGTCATCGCCTGTACTCCGCCTGACTACAGCTCGATGTCTCCCCACTTCCGCTCAAGTGGTGCCTGTGCACTCATGGCACAATCATTGTCTGTCAAAGCTTCCTTCTCTGCCCGTGCTGGCGCTGCCTTAGTCTCAGAAGACTCTCCCTAACTCTTGTTCCTTGGGCACTGGGTCGCATAATGACCCATCTCCCCATAGTGGAAGCACTTGATCTTGGAGAGATCTTTCTTCTTCCGCTTCTCCTGCTTTCCCTCAGATGCTAGGGCCACATCCTCCTCTTCCTGCTGAACTTTGATCCCTTTGCTGTTGCTACCTGTCTTTGCCTGCCGTCTGATCTCTTCCTGGCAAAGAGTTGTCCACATCTCGTCCCAAGGTAGGAGAGTCCCTCTGCCCAGGATACTCTGGCCAAATACTTCCCAATCTTCTGAGATAGCATTTAGGGTTGTTCTCACCATAAGCTCCTGATCCAGTGTCGCTCCTATAGCAGTCAACTAGTCTCGGATCTCATTCAGACCTCCGAGGAAGGTGTCAATCGATTGACCCTTCTTCATCTGATACGACCTCATCTGGTTCTCGAGCAACATTCTTCTCTGCACAAAAGTATGCTGGTACAGGTTCTTGAGAGCTTCCCACATCTCAACTGCCATTTCTTTCTCAGCTATATGTGGTACCACATGATCCTTGACCCCGTCAAGGATAATGCACTTGGCCCTCGCCATCGCCTCTTCGTACTTGTCGTTATCATTGAGGTCGACTGGGATAGCTATAACCTTCAAGGCGAAGTTCTTGACATGATTCCTGTCAAGCACTGATAAGATTCTGGTCTTTCAGATTGCAAAGTTTGATGCTCCGTCTACTCTATCCTGGTCTCTTATCCTGTGTAGTGCCATGACGCTCCTCTACCTCCCTATTGGAAGTTCTCTATTTGACTCCTCTGAGTCTCTACTTCCCGTTTGGAAGTTCTCTTTTGGACTCCCTTTGAGTCTTGATTTCCCTCCTATAAATCCTTCTGCCGCTTGTCAAGATGCCCCCTAGTTTGATCGTCTTGTGCAACTGCACTGCTGATCCAGGTTCCTCGGATAGAAACCCTCGATAACAACTCCTCTGGCCTTGCTTTGTCAGGTACTATTTTGACTACCGTACCTCACCAACTCCACTTTGCAATATTTCTACAGCCTTCTAGACTCCAACTGCCTCTCTGTGAATTGCGTCAGCCCTTCTTTGCCTCACGCTAGCTCTGCGTCACCCTAAATGGGTCTGCGTTAGTCCTAGGATGCCCTGCGTCAGCCCTTTAGCCCTCTGTGTCAGCAACGCTGGCCTCTCTGAGGCTCTGTGCAGCTCCCGGCTTCTTCTGCGTGGCTCTGGCTGGCTCTGCGTTACACTTCTTGGCTTCTGCGCTGCTAGAAATAGCTCATGTCACCTCGGGACATCTGTTTTTTGTTGCTATTGCTCTGTTTAGCTGATGTCTTTTAGTCCTCCTGTGATCTGCAATCACACTCTGATACCATGTTGAAGTTTCCAAGTTTACTTAGTTTAGAAACCCTTCATGCACTTTTTCTGATTTATTCCTACCTACTAGTTATTTTTCTTTAACAAGTTATTTACAAAGTAAATACTGAAAATAAACACCAGTGCATGCTCAACATATTATAGATCAACAACTAAAAGAAACAAGAACAAATACACCACATGACACCATTATTTTTTATCAATGTCTCTGGAAAAACCCAATGTGGGAAAACCGATGCAACTATCTGAGGGTTTTCTTATTAAGTAATATTAGAGTACAATCTGGGTGCCGAAATTAGCCTACCCAACAGAGAATTTCCTTAGCATCTATACCTCATAGTTTGAGAGAAATCTCTTGGCTGAAACCCTAGAAAAACCTTCTAGCAGCTCCTCAGCACAAAATTGCTCTTGCAACCCCAGTATCTTCCCAATTTGGACTGCGTCAGCCCCTCTTTGTCTCACACTGGCCTTGCGTCAGCCTTTCTAGGCTTGCGTCAGCCCCAGGAGGCCCTGCATCAGCCTTTCTAGGCTTATGTCAGCCCCAGGAGGCCTTGCGTCAGCTCTGGGAGCCTCTCCGTCAGCTGCGCTGGCCCCTCTCTGGTGCTCTGCGCAACACTTGGCTGCCTCTGCGTGGCCCTGCGTGAGCCCTTGCTAGCTCTGCGTCACCCTCCTTGACTGCTGTGCTTCTCTCTCGACATACTCTCTGCCTTCTTTGTTTCTCTGTACTCAATGCCCCTCAACTTCTCTCCCGATCACTGACTCTATCTCTCTTAGCAAACCCCACTCTAGAGAATAGAATGATTGATCATCTGTTGTGCTCTCCAAGTGACCCTCAAGTCTCCTCTTATACTTTTCCTGTTGACATCTCAACGGCTGAGATTAAGTCCCTAATCAATGACTAAGATTAGATCTAGCTTGATCCATGTCTTTTGGACCACTTTAACATAGATTCATATTAATACACATTAATATTTTATTTTCCCTATAGATTTAGGGACTCCATTAAAAATATTAATTATTTTAATATCTCCTTATTTGTTTATAATCTGCCCAAACTCTTTCTGGGTATTGGAGATCTCATGTGCCCCAACTGCTCCACCAAATTTCGTGGCTAGAACACATTCCATGCTACCCCAAATCAACAGTTGGTGCTCCAACAGAGGATTATAAGAGGAGGTTGATGTGGTGATGGAGAGACACTTCAACAGTTTGATTTCTAAGTAGATCGATTTCCAGAGTAGCAACAGTTAGTTACTGGAGAGAGAGCTACAGATCGAAGCAGTGAGAGAGGGGCAAAGACAATGAGGTTGGAGGAGACATTCCAGATCTAGCGAGTGCATTTGTAAATAGGTAGAAGAGCCATGGAGAGGTTAATGTTAGGGCAACGCAACAGTGTTGATTTTTGGTAGCATCAGATATTCTAAGCTCAAAATTTGCAAAGAGGCTTGGACACATGTATTCCAGAATACCCAAAATCATTTTGGAAAATTCCACTCTTAGACAGTTTTCTTAAAATAATTAATTATTTTTAATGGGTTCCTAAGTCTAAACTTAGGAAATTAAAATAATTAAAGGGTATTAATAAAACTGTGGGTGAAACTTCTAGGAGAAGATAGAGATCAAGTCCAAATGATCTGAGCCATTGATTAGAATCTAATCTGGGTCGTTAATTACTCAACTGGAGGATTATAAGGGGAGGCTTGATGGGCATTTGGAAATCACATTAGAGAGAGATCAAGAGATTGAATTTCTCAGAGAGGTCAACGCAGCGGTTGCTAGAGAATCGATTGAGGATATTTCTTGCAGTGAGGGGCAGGGATAGTTCCGGTTGGAGAGTTTCTGATCTGGGAATACTTCGTAGAGGAGGCAGAGACAAATCCAGAAGAGGCAGCGTAGAGGCCATGTAGGAGCAACGTAGACTGACGCAGAGGCAGCGCAGAGCCTAAGAGGGAATCCACAAACTTACTGGAGAATTGATTTCCAGAGCCAGAAGCCGGGGTGTGAGATCGGGAGGGCAAAAGTCAAAGTTTTAGAGGCAAATCGATCAGCAGAAGGAGTGATGCAATCCCTAGAAGTTGTGACGCAGGGCCTACGCAGTGATTGCGTGGAGGCTACATAGAGGCAACAAGGTACTAGCCATTCTGTGGCTGGATCAGTCAGGATCACTAGTGATAGTGTGAGGTATATCTCACTTATCTCTCTGTCAGTCATATTCTTTGTATTGGATAACCAGCAAGGCATCCAAAGATTGTATTCAGAAAACTATTGCCTAATAATACAAACCCTCAGCTGCTACACCGATTTTCCCACATTGGGTTTGTCCGGGGACGTTTGTCCAAAAATAACGGTGTAATGTGTTGTGTATTTCTTTCTTGCTCAGTTTCCTGTTTCCACATATAATTTTAATTGGTGAAGGCTGTAGTGTATTAGTTTTGGTATTTGTTGTAGGATATGACCAGAGGGCCATATTTCTGAAGGCAAGTCGTGGCGAGAGTTTTCCTGTGGGGTGAGGAAAATTCCTCACTAGATTTTTGCCAATATTTTTCTCTGTAGGATTTCCATATTTCAGCATCCAGTTGTACTCAATTTTTCTCACTGCTTCATGATAATAAAACCCTCAACTACTGCACCGGTTTTCCCAAGTTGGGTTTTTCCGGGGACTTTTGTCCAAAAATAATTGTGTTGTTTTTATGTGTGTGCTAGCATTTCTCAACTGCCAACATTTTATTTTCTTCTGCAGTATTTTATTTGTGAAGGTTGTAGTGTGATTTATTCAGTATTTACCATAGGTAACAAGAAATAAAATGTTAAATAAAATTAAAAATTAGGAGAATAATTTCTAGTTGCTGCAATATGGTTCCAGTTTGGAATTTTCACAAAGATTACGAGGACACATCCACTCTTAGGCAAGAAAGAAAGGGACAACCCTTTAAATAAGCTCTAAATAGCCAAATCAAACCAGTAAAAGCACATAAAAGAGGCAAGTAGAATTAAAATCAATGATATTTGCAAGGTATGGTAGAGAAACTCCCTCTTCAAAAAAAACCCTTTGATAAGCCCTTGAGGAAAATTGATATGTGTTCTTCAACCTTTATTTCCTTGTGAGTGGGTTCATTCAGTGAAAAACTTACCCCACCCTCAAGATCTACTTTAGAAAAATAAAGATCTCTACCCACTTTTGAAGATATTGTTAGATCTACAAGGGATTGGAGTCTTGGACTACACAATGAAGAAGGAGACTAGAGGTTCAATCAAAAACCTACTAGCTGCTCCTAGATCTAGAGTGATCCTCCAATCTAAAAATAAATACAAGATAACTTGCATAAATTAATCCACAAAGGCATATGAAACTAATAAATTATAGGTTAGATATCGTAGAGCATTAAGCATGTCAGGCCAGGCAGTAACTCCTTAAAGAAAAATTGATTCATATGTTTATTCCTTCGGGTTGGTCTTCATTATATACATGAGGGAGAGAGTGTTCACTTCATCTCCCGATGACTGTTCACATTACTTATTTATTTATTTACATTATGTTCACCTAATCCTGATGATTAGGTGTCAACATTCCCCCCCTTAATTTGAAGGGATGTTGGTGAGTCCAAGCATCATTCTGAATCATTCAAGATTTTCCCTTCCAAGCGCTTTGGTGAAGATGTCTGCAATTTGCTCATTAGTGGAACAATGATGGAGATGGATTGTTTTGGCCCCAACATGATGTCGAATCAGATGATATTTAGTATTGATGTGCTTCGTTTGATCATGGAACTTTGGGTTCTTGGCCAACTTTATTGCAGAGGTATTGTCAATCATGAGTGGAGTTGATTGTACTTATTTTCCCTGCAAATCTTCAAGAATTTTCCTGAGCCACACAATTTCTTTTGTTGCTTCAGTTGTTGCCACATATTCTGCTTCTGTTGTGGAATCTGCTGAAACTGATTGTTTGCGTGATCTCCAGGAGACAGCTCCTGATCCAAGAGTCATAACATATCCTGAAGTAGATACCCCAGTTTCTTTGTCTCCATCGAAGTCTGAATCAGAGTATCCAATCAAGATGAAGTCGTCCACCTATGTATACTTGATTCCAAAGTCTTGAGTTCCCTTCAAGTACCTTAGAACTCTTTTTGCAGCAGACCAATGTCTCACAAGGCTTTTGCATAAACCTGGAGAGGATTCCAACAGCAAACGAAATGTCTAGTCTGGTAGTAGTTAGGTAGTTGAGACTTCCTACAAGCTGTCTATACTTTGTTGCATCCTCAAATTCTTTTCCTTCAATAGATGTGAGCTTTAAGTTTTGTTCCATTGGAGTAGTAAGAGGATTGCACTTTGTCATGTCAAACATGTTCAACAGATCTCCAATGTATTTCTTTTGAGAAAGAAATATGGACTTTGGATGTTGGGTTGCTTCAATGCCAAGATAGTAATGAACATAGCCCAAAACAGTCATTTCAAAACTTTTCCCCAATTCCTTCTTTATGGATGCAATGTAGCTTTCATTATTCCCTATCATCAAAAGATCATCTACATATACCACAAGATATACAGTTGTTTTGCCAACCTTCTTGACAAATAAAGTTGCATCATCAAGATCAAAATGTTTGAAATTGAGTTTCAGAAGATGCTCAGTTAGTTTTTCATACCAGGCTAGGACATAAAAACATTCTCTTTTAGATCTCATTCAAGAAAGCAGCTTTTACATCCATTTGATGGGCTTTCCAACCGTTCTGAGCTGCTAGTGCAAAGAGTGTCCGAATGGTAGCCCATTTTGCTGTGGGGGCAAAAGTCTCCTCATAATCGATCCCTTCCTTCTGAAGCCTAGCTTTGTGCTTGTCAAGTGAGCCATCAGCTTTATACTTGTTCTTGTAGACCCACTTGCAGCCAATTGGTTTGGTTCCTAATGGAGGATCAACCAGCTTCCAAGTGACGTTCTTTATGAGGGCATCATACTCCTTTGCATCGCTTCTTTCCATTCATCATGAGAAGCAGCTCTTTGAAGAAGTTGTTCAAAATTCTGTAGACAAGTTCAATCACAATCATAAGAAACATCCATATCAATAGGTGAATTAGAGTCATCTACATCCCCTCCATTTTGCTGGTTTGAATTTCGAGTTCCTGTCTTTCCAACCTCATCAGGATGAACACTTTCAAGTGTCTTTGTCAGCCACTTTGCGAGACCTTTCTCAGATGGTCCAGGCTGCTTCGTTGATTGAGTTGGGACTGAATCAAGATTGAGTCTCCCAATTCTATCAATTAAATCACTTAAAGCATCATCCATTGTTGGAATTTCATGCGGGGGAGTGTTCTTTAGAATAAGATTCCACTTGTTGATCTAGTATAGGAATCCCCCCTTCAAGATGTGGAATCTGATTATCAAATTCATGAAATGTTTTTGCTTTTGTGAATTTATCCAAGCGATCAAGTTGCCGCTTAACAACATTGTCAATTTTGGATGATTCAAGGAAAACTACATCTCTAGATACAACAAAATTCTTATTTACTTCATCATAGAGGCGGTATGCTTTGGAGGTGTTTGAGTAACCCAGGAAGAAGATACACTTACGACTTCTAGCACCAAGTTTGTTTCTGTGTACCTTTGGTATCAAAGCATAACATGTGGAACCAAAGACCCTGAGATGCTTTACTGAAGGAACATGTCCATACCACATTTCATATGGAGTCTTGTTTCTTATAGCATTAGATGGACATCTATTCTTTATATATGTATCACATATAACAGCATCAGCCCAAAACATTATCTTTACATTTTGAAGAAAAGCATGGATCGTACCATATTCAAGATTGTTCTATTCATTCTTTCAGCTACACCATTCTGTTGGGGATTATAAGGCACAGTTGTTTGATGTTTGATCCCATGTTGGCGAAGATAGTTTTGAAATTCATTTGATGTGTATTCATTTCCATTATCAGTGCGAATAGACCCAATATGAGATTGTGCATCATTTTCAATCCATTTATGAAAAATTCTTGAATGTTAGGAAAGCATCAGATTTGTTCTTCAATAAATAAACCCAACACATTCTGGTGTAGTCATCAATAAATGTCATGATATATTTATTTCCATTTGCAGAAGGAACAGGCATTGGACCACATAAATCTGAATGAATGAGTTCAAGTTTCCTTTGTGCTCTTGAATGTGAATCATGAAAAGACTGTTTGCTATGCTTTCCTAGAATGCAAGCATCACATTGCTTAAGTTTTCTAGGAATTGTAGGCAAACCAGCAACACCATTTTTCTTCAATAAACGGAGACTGTCATAGTTTAAATGTCCAAATCTAGCATGCCATAATAAACTTGATGGAAGTGTACCTTCTTCATGATGAGAAATATATGAGAAATGTTGTGCATGAGCAGATGTTCTTTGCAGTTTGAGAAGTCTTTCTTCTTCTATTCCCCTCATGACAAGTGAGTGATCAGATGATTTTCTCACCTCAAGCTTGCCATCAAACATATGAATGGAGTGACCTTGCTGGCGGATGTGGACCAAGGAGAGCAAGTTTCTCTTAAGCTGTGGGAGATATAAAACATGATCAAGAAGAAAGTCTGAGAGACCAGCCAGTTTAAGCCTGATTGCGCCAAGCCCTGATGGCTTGATTTTTGACTGGTTTGCAAAGTATACTACTCCATCAACATTGTCAGTGAAATCTTCAAAAAAATATTTTCTATGAGTCATGTGACAAGTTGCTCCTGAATCAAGCAGCCAATCATTTTTCCAGGAAGAAAGTGAAGTGTTAAACAAATCTTCATTTACTCCAATGTTACATTGTGCCTCAATATAATGAGCGGATTCAGGTGCTTTACCTTTGTCTGTATCATCAGTTTTACCTTTCCATTGGTTTCTTCTCTGCTCAATTTTGTCCCATGGTAGCTTGCATGTAGAGGCATCATGTGATCCATTTCTTTTGCAGCGAATACAATGTAAATCTGCCTTTTCTTCTTGAGAATTCTGCCCCCCCTGCCTCTGAAGTATCTTCCTCTTCCTCTTCGTCCACCTCTTCCTCTTGTAGAATTTTGAGCAGGATATTTTTCTTTATTAGCCAAGCATACAGTCTCTTCAAAAGATTCAGGGACTGTCTTCTTTCCAAAGGCTTTTTCTCTTTCAGCAAACTTTTTCACAAGAGAGTCAAAGGTTATATCCTTGAGATTTCCATTTGCTTGCAAAGACTCAAGATAATTGGAGTATGTAGGATACAGTTCCTTGAGAAAAGCAATAAGAGATATATCTAGCTCAACTTTAGTGGATTTGATATCATGCACTATAGATTTTATTTCAGATGCAAGAGCAAGAGGGTCATTATTTTGCAGTTCAAGAGTGAAGAGTTTAATCATAAGTTGGACGACTTCTAGTGCAGAATGTGAGTCATAGAGCTCTTTCAGCTTTTGTAAAGCTTCAAAGGCAATTGAATATGTTGAAATGTGACGACTCACCTCCTTATTTACAGATGCTGCTATTAATGCATACGCTTTGCTGTTCTTGTTTTCCCAGATGGCAAGCTCTTTGTCTAATGTAGGCTTTTCTGGGTCACTGTCTCCTTCTCCGACACAGCTCATTGAAAATGAGGGTGTGTTGTACCATCCGGGACCAGTCAGGATAGTTCTCCTTGCCAGTGAGAACTATTCCTATCACAGAGATGATTGAATGCATTCTGTAAAAGGTTACTTCTGTTGATATAAAAAAAAACTTTTGCTGATATATACTTCTGATGGAAAAAAAATTGCTCTTAAAAAACTTCCGCTGCTTTTAAAAAATGATTTTGATATGGAAAAAATTATTTAAAATTCTGCTTTATATCACCATATATATCACCATATTTATATCTGCTTTAAATCACCATATATAATATATCAGGCTATTCAAAATTCTGCTACACTTCAAAATTCTGCTATAATATATATCAGGCCATATTCAAAATTCTGCTACATGTATCACTGCAAAAGAGCGCTTCACTGTAATATATATTGTTGTCAGAGATATCCCATAGGTTTTGACTCAGTTAATGATCGTATGAGTCATCCGAACAAATGGAAAAATATGCTTATGATTTATCTCACTGAACACTGATATTAAAACACAACTTGACTGATATTTTAATTAACTGTTTTAACTGCGAAATTGGAAATCTTGATCTTCAACCGAACCCTTTAGCATGACCAGTTCAGGTTTTTGAACAGTTTCGAAGACCTTGTCAAACAACCCAACCCGGTCAGACATTATTATTACACGCTCTGTCCCCGCATTCAAACATTCAACGCAAAAAATTGAAACCATCCATGTAACAAAAGAATATTGAACATCAGATGCCTTTTGGCAGATCGACTTTAAAACAATCGTGTATGTTGTCTCCTGTGTGATCTACGAATGAAGAATCTGTCCATGGCCGATATTACAGTTAGTTCGAATTCAATACAATATACAGATTGTTCGATATCTCATCTAAAAGCTCGGGCCCGTTTCTGTTCGATATCTCATCTTCAACCGAACCCTTTAGCATGACCAGTTCAGGTTTCAAAACATAGACCACACGCAGGTTCCAAACACTTTAATACAGGTAGCGTTCCAAATATTTAATACAGGCAGCGTTCCAAATATTTAATACAGGCAGCGAACAACGTTTAAAAATTTCAAACAGCGTTTCATATACAACATTTAATCCTCCAAACAGCGTTTCATATACAGCATTTAATCCTTCATACGTTACCAATTCTCGGAATGCCCTCCTTCTAGCGCTGTCAGGCGTTTCAATGCAGATACGCGCTACCAAGGCAGACAGCGGCAGTCTTCAGGCATGCAATCTTCAGGTACGCAGTCTTCAGGCATTTCAATGTCAGAGTAGTGCTCAGGACTGAGCAGCTCTCAAGACAGCAGGAGTTACAACTATTTCTGGGACCTGTGCTCTAATACCATGTCAGGCCAGGGTAACTCCAGAATGAGCGAGAGAAACTGATATCTTATTCATTAGCCAACATATATTTATATACACAAACATGACGGATCAGTTCATCTTCTGGATGACTGTCCAGTTCACCCATCCGTTTCGGATTAGGTGTCAACAATGTCGATCAGCTTGTTGTTTCATTCTATTACATGCAATCGTTAGATTCTCTTAAAATAAGTTAATGATTCTTTTGTTTTCTTCTACGTGGTTTTTGACTACTAGAACCCTAGAATCGAGTAGTGCAAAATCCTTCCATCTGGGTGGTTCATAACCATAGAGAGCTTGGAATGGTGTCGTTTTTTTGTTTTAGGTATGTTCTATGCGTAGAGCAATTTATTTCCATTTTCACAGTTATCTCAATACCTTTTCCAGATTAGCAATCACGTCAGCATTAAAGTAAATTGCAGATAGAACATAAACATAAATCGCAGAAGACAAGAGGACACAAGATGTAGCACTAGCCAGGGACAAACCCCAATGTGGGGAAACCCTTGATCAATTCTTCTTATATGTTCTTCAATAGTTCAGCAGAGAGAGAGAGAGAGAGAGAGAGAGATAGTACATTTACAACAGAAGTCAACACTTTGACTTATCTAAATAAGAGCATAGATCATCTCTAAGAAGATGATACATGAGATCAATTGAAGACATGCTGCTTCAACTGATTCTCCAAGGTGACTCCTTCACCTATCATTGTGTTGCATCTCGTCATCATGTTGCACCCATCATCACAATGCTAGACCTCATGATCATGTTGTACACGTCATATTGTTGCACCTTCCGATACTGTGACATCTAGCTAATGTTGTCACTACTCATACTGTTGCACCATGGTTGCTTGTTGTCCCATGCAAGCATCATGTCCTTGTTCTCCCATCTATCATGCTCCACCCTGATTGCATTTGTTGTCCCATTGTTAGTGGCATTGCTGCTCATATGTGGCAGTATCCAACACCTAAGAAACCTTGTAGATGTTGCCACTGGTTAGGGCATCTAACCATCAAGTTTGCCCCTCCACTTTGGCTACTACAGGGTGCAAGCACATCCCATCCAAACTGATCCAAAATCATGGACCCAACACACCTCCAAAATGGATGGACCCAACAATCCTGGTTAGGGCAAGTTCCACAACCCTAACTCCACCTAACATTCATCAAACAAGTCCCTTGTGGACTACGGCCCACCTTGGCAAGCTTCTTCCATAGCTATGATGCCTCCTTAGGATGCGTATTAGCCCTTAACACCCGTAACGCAGTCATAGTTGCGTGCTTAAAACTGCGGCCAAGCACAACATCAATCATGTAGTTACTGCCTCCATAAAATAGTGCCCAAAACAACAACATATTGCTCCTATTCTCCTCGGCCTTGCTGCTTGCCTTTCCTACTCTTAACCATACCTAGAAACAGCCCTAAACTTGCCCTTAACAGATCCATTGTCACCTACAGTAGTTGTTCCTACCACAGCCCTCCACACTGCTCCTTAAGCTTCCCCATGTTGTCCCTTTAACCCTTCAAACTACGGCTAAGACTACGTTGTCCATACATCCCTTTCACGTTGTCTAGGGCAAACTCCTAAACACGGTTCCAAGCCTACATTGTCCATACAACCCTTCCACGTTGTCTAGGGCATAGAAACCAGCGTATATGACTATAGGCTTCCTTCTAGATTGCGTAGAGACCATCGTAAAGGTTAGGGCTCCTTCTTCCTAACATGACTGCATCCTCTTGGTTAGGACAAACTGCAACTACTGCATCCTCCTCCTAGATCTCTCTTCCACTAAAACCCAAAGCGAGCGGAGAGAAATCAAGAGAGAGGTGTGTGTAGAAATGGCTATCAAGTCACCTCTTTTTATACTAAATACTGGAGCACATGTGTGGGCTATTTTGGTTGCTAGCCGACCTTGACGAATTGTCTTATAACACAGTTAAATTCATAAATCCATGAATACTTATCAGAATTGGATGATCTTTAGATCAATCCTACACCTCTCAATGAGAAGGATCCAAGAAAAATATCAGTTGCCATAAATAAGATGACCCACATGGAGTTCGGCCCTAGTTGCCAATTTTAACATCATTTTAGTCGACATATGGTAGGTTGTGTTATACCACCATTCCGCCAAGTGTAGCCATTGAGTCCATTTATTTTGCTTGTCAGTGATGAAGCAACGAAGATATGTTTCCAAGCATTTGTTTACGACTTCAGTTCGACCATCTGTCTGGGGATGATAGGTTGTACTCGTGTTGAGGGATATTCCTGCTTGGTGGCAGAATTCTCTCCAAAAATTGCCTTTGAATCTTGCGTCTCTATCACTTACTATGACCTTGGGAAACCCATGTAGTTTGTATTTGTTTTTACAAAACATTTCCGCAATTTGCTTGTCTGTGTCAGTTTTTTTGATAGCCATAAAATGGGTATATTTAGTGAGTCTATCAACTACAACAAATATCTTATCCTTACCATCAAATACAGGTAATCCTTCTATGAAATACATCGAAATCTCTTCCCATTTCTGATTTGGTATGTGTAGTGAGTGTAACAACCCTGGGGTTGGGATATTTTCACTCTTATTCCTTTGACACATATCACATTCTGCAACATACTTCTGAATTTCATCGCTCATGCCCTTCCAATAGAATGATTTTCAAATGTTGTAGTAAGTCTTGTAGAATCCGACGTGTCCCGACGCAGGCGAATTGTGAGATTCTTTTAAAATTTTCATTTTAAATTTGGATGTTGGTGTTAGGAAAATTCTCCCTTTGTGCCATATTATGTCATTCTTCCACTCAAAATTGGTATATTGATTGATATTTTTAATCATGGAGTCACAATCCTCATCCTGGTATATTCGGCTTGTATTTCATCCAACCATTCCGGAACAACTATCATGGCAGCACATGTTGTGTTGTCAGCATCCTTACGTGAGAGCGCATCAGCTACGACATTCTCTTTCCCTTTCTTGTGCAATATTTCCAAGCCGAAAGCTGATAGCTTCTCCATCCAAATTTTTTTCTCTGTCGATAATGTCTTTTGTTGAAGTAAGAATTGCAGACTATTGTGGACGGTTCGGATTGAAAATTTACTTCCAAGCAAGTATTGGCGCCATTTTGTTAAAGCATGTATGATGGCGAGCATCTCTTTTTGGTATGTTGATTTCAAGCCTTCTCGTTTATTAAGTTTCCTGCTCTCGAATGTTATAGGGTGGTTGTCCTGCATTAATACGGCTCCAATTTCGAATCCCAAAGCATCACATTCGACTACAAACGGTTTCGAGAAGTCAAGAGTCGCTAGCACTAGTGTGGTTGACATTACTTCCTTCAGATTCTCGAAACACTTGTTTGCTTGGTCATTTCACTGGAAAGCATTCTTCTTTAATAAATTGTTCAGGGGCGCTGTCAAATGTGCGTAGTTTTTTATAAATCTTTTGTATAACCGGTTAGTCCTAGAAATCCTCTTAGCCTGGATACGTTCTAGGGTTTGGGTCATTCTCTGATTGCTTTAACTTTGTTGGGGTCCACTTTGACTCCCTCTTTGGATATGACGTGTCCTAGGTATTCAACTTCTTTGTGCCCAAAGGTACATTTCAATATCTTGGCACAGAATTGATTCTTCTCTAATACAGATAACACTGCTTCCAGATGCTTGAGGTTTTCCTTCCATGTCTTACTATAAACAAGGATATCATCAAAAACCACTAACACGAACTTCTGCAAGTATGGGCGGAAGAGTTCATTCATGGTAGCTTGGAAAGTGGCAGGTGCATTTGTTAATCCAAAAGGCATAACCTTGAACTCATAGTATCTTCATGAGTTATGAAAGTTGTCTTTTCGACGTCTTCTAGTCTTACCCATTTTTGGTAGTACCCTGATCTTAGATCTAATTTTGAGAAATATTTTGCACCGTGTAGTTCATCTAGCATTTCATCACTAAATGAAATCGGAAACTTATGTTTGATAGTGATTTTGTTTAACCCTTTGTAATCTATACATAATCGGAAGGACCCACCCTTCATCCTAACCAATACTACGGTTATGCGTATGGACTTCTACTTTTCGTAATGATTCCATGCTTCAATAGATCTTGTATCAATCATTCTATTTCTGTTTTGTGATGATGGGGATAACGATACAGTTTAATGTTTATTGGTGTCGAGTCTGGTTTGACTTCAATGGTGTGTTCAATTTTCCTTTCAGGGGGTAAGTTCATTGGCAGATCTTGAAAAACCTTTGTTGACCTAGGTTGTCATTGATGTCAATATGGCAATATTCTAGATACTAGATGATGATATGAAGCCGCAGAGCAGATCCATGAAGAGACAGGAGCAAGCCCATTAGGATAGCCAAGCCATAAGCAAGAGTCTGTTAACATAGGAGTCAACAAGAGAGGCATACTACAAAATATCAGAGCAAGAGAGGCATATCGAAAAAGGCAAAAACCATCAAGGTATGAAGGTATCAGAGGAGGACTTTGAAAGACATTGCCAAGCCAGAGGAGCCACATTGGAGCAAGAGGAGCCATATCGGAAGAGCATTACATGTAATAAATGCCCAAGAAGAACCAAGAGGAGCTACAGGAGGAGCCATATATATATATATATATATATATATATATATATATATATGCCAAAAACAGAGCTAAAGAAGAACAAGGCAACAAGAGGAGCAAACAAAGCCATCAAAGGAGCCAAGAGCTGCAGACAGAGCTACCAAAGGAGCAAACACAGCAAAGAGCAGATAGAGCCAATGGAGGAAGCAAACAGAGCCATCGGAGCCATCAGAGAGAGCAAAACAGAGCTATCGGAGGAGCAAAGAGCATAACAAAGCTATTGAAGGCCAAAACCCATATATATATATATGTGTGTGTGTGTGTGTGTGTGTGTGTGTGCATTTAACACTATCGGTGGCAAAACTCATATATATAGGGTTATATGCACTATTGGCAAAAACATATATAGATGGGGCTATATACACTATCGGTGGCATAAAACCATACCTATATGCAATACACTATCGGAGCGGAAAGGCAGAGTTTATATATGTGTGCACGGGATACACTATTGGAGCAGACATAAATATCGGCGACATTGGAAATCGGCGGTTCGGCCATGTGCCATCACCCCAAACCCCCCATTGTGATACATATATGCAGACCCGACGACATATATGTCTGGGGATATAAACAGGTGAAGTCCGGGTAATATTTCATATATATTGTTATGTATATATATTATATACACGGACCCGCTGCAACATTGTGCTCTGGTTTAATGTATATTGCATCCGCCCATCGCATAATGCCCAAAGGGTTGTCCTCCGCAAAGCGTTGATTGCGATTGCAAAACCGAACCCGATGCAACATTGCAATTTCGCTTAATGTCATATCGCGTCCATCGGCCATCAGCCATCAGCCATCGACCATTGGTGACTATCGATTGCGATTACAAGGTGGACCCGATGCAATCTTAGATGCAAGCGTAATGTTTTTTGAAGTCCGGCCTTAAGCGCTCGAGTGGGTTTTTGTTCGTGTATTCCTTTGTAATTCAAATATTTGTATTGCCCAGCGTTTTTTTTAGGCCAAAAGCCTATAATAACGGTTCTGATAGTTCAGTAGGGTGGAATGATGCCAGTTGCGATTGCGATGGTGACGTGACATGTGGGCTCGCCCTGGTGGTACAATCTCTCCAAATTACTAAAGTCCTGTGTATGGAAGTTATTGAAAAAAAAAGGATCTCTCTGATATCTTTTAATAGGCAACGTTTCTCTGTAATACAGCCTCTCTTCCTCCTGAACGTGTCCTGTAAATATTGGAACGCTCGAATAGACATAGGAAACCGAAAGTCGGGAAGCCAAAGAAGCAAGCGAGCGTAGAGGAAATGACAGCAACCGAGGAGGAAGCTGATAGGATAAGCGAGCATTGAGGAAGCCTAAGAGCCAGCGAAAAGAGGAAACCAACAAACAGAGGCATGAAAATGCATAAAAAAAAAAAAAAAAAAAAAAAAAAAAAAAAACTGAGAACAGTGTGTGGTTGTATTGTTGAAACAGTTGGAGAAAACAGAGCCCGTAGCAGCAGGGTCCAATAGAACAAAAAAAAAGGGTCGAAGGACCAACAGGACATGAGGCCTTCGAAGGGTAAGCTTCTCAGCTAATTGTGTTACCTTGTGAAAGAATTAATTAGGTATACAATGCAATCTGAAGTATAATTTTGTGATGTAATGAATAGAGTTTTATCTAACATTGTTTGAAGGCAGAAGTAGCCAGTAGAGAAACAGTCATGCTGAAGCATTCACTGCAACAATAAGAACATACACTTGAACAAAAAGCAGGTTCTTATGCAGAGTTTAGTGCAGCTATAGTGGACTCACTAAAGCTATGTGGAGATATGATCAAAGGTCAGCTATTGGAGACTATGTGTGGACTGTATGAAGAGTTGTAAAGACTCCTTCATGAGAAGACTAGTTGTCATTGATGTTGTAGCATGGAGACTACAGTGAAGCTATAAACAGACAGAACTCAGTAATGAAGAGTTCTGAGAGCAGAACATTACTATAAAATGTGCCTTGACAAGATTGGGTTGGAGTCCTTGGGGCTGGTGCCTCAGAAGTAAGAAGGATTGGAGTCCTTGGGGTTGATGCCTCAGAAGTAGTAAGGATAGGTGTCCTTGGGACTGGTGTCTCAGGAAATGGAAGGATTGAAGTCCTTGGGAGTTGGTGCTCCTAAATCCAAGATTGGTACCTTACCAAAATAGAGTTGGAGCTCTGGAGGTTGGAGCCTCACCAAAGTCCAAGTTGGTGCTTGGAAACTGAATGCAACCATCTATATATTATATCTATTTTACTGCAAATATTATATTAATAAAAGCATTTATTCTTGTTGTTCATCCTATGTTTTGAATATAAATGTTTTAACTCGTAAAACACTAGTCAGAAAAAGAAATACTGATTCACCCCCCGTCTCAGTATTTCTAACAACCTTCTCGTATTTCTGGATCAAGGATGAAATTTTTGATGGCTAGTGAGTCCCTTCTATCGATAATAACTCCAACTGCTGACATTGTGCAACAAATGTTGGGGCTCCCTTGCGAATAAGTTTTTTCATCTGTTAAGCAGAGTGACTTGTGTGGGTGGGGCTTGGAACCCAAACAGCATATACTTCTTTCCACCCCATTTGAATTTAATGAATTGCTTTTGGTGATTAGCTGAATACGTGCCTAGTGTTTGTAACCATTGTATCCCTAAAACGACGTCTACTCCTACTAGGAGGATTGTATAAAAACTAGACTCCATTTCATATTCGCCTAGTTGTAATTTAACTTTATGGCACTTACCTACTCCATTTATTTGTTTCCCATATGCTACCATAACTTTTAAATCTGCTATAGGGTAAGCAAAAATGTTCAGTCTTTTTTGCAACATTGACATCTACGAAGTTGTGAGTACTTCCTGAGTTTATTAGAACGACAACATTTTGCTTCTTGATATGACCTTTGAGCCTTAGTGTCTGCGATTAGGCTATCCCTGTGATGGCTGCCAGAGAAATTCGTGGCATATCCTCTTCTGATTCTGGATTAGGGTTTTCATTTCCTTCATTGTTTCCTTTATCAGAGTTGTCTTATGAAGATTCTACTTCTTGTTTTGCTTCGCAATTGTAAAGTTTTTGCGTTGTGCATTTGTGTCCTACATAATACTTGTCTTCGCATTTCCAACATTTGCTATACTTTTTTCTTTCAACACTAGATTGTTGTTTTCCTTCGTTGCGCATTGGTGGTGGAACATACTTGCTAGTGTTCTCTGATGATGGTTTACCTAACTTCCCTTTAGAATAGTTGTTTCTTTTCTTGTTACTGGCATATGGTGCCTTATGGAGTTTATATTTTCATTCGATAATTATAGTTGTGTGTCTGGCATCCTCAATGGTGTTGGGTTTATGTAATTTTAATTCTTCGCAAATATAACCTTTAAGGCCACAACGATACATTTTTAATAGCTCTTCATCTAAAAATCCTCTTTCCCTTACTGCTAACACTTCCCATTCATGAGTGTATTCATTCACCGATCCTTTCTGTTTGAGATGAATGATCTGTTTGAGATGAACGAATCTCTCGTATACATCATCCCCTTCATTGTCATGAAAACTTTTCAACGAGGCATTTTTAAAGTTTTGCCAATTGAACGAGAAAACAGTACATTTAGAAGACCACCACAAAAACCAATCATATGCTTCTGCTTCTAGGTAGTTGGATGCAGTCATGACCCTTTCTTGCTCGTTGAGTGGTGGGTTTGCTAAAAAGATGGCGTCCATCTTATTTACCCATACTACGGCGACTTTATGGTCCTTACCATCATACTTAGGTAATTCGTTTTTAATTTTAAGATGGTTCCTTCTGAAAGACTTAGTATAATATTGGCTTCCTTCGAAGTGTAGTTCAAGTATTCTCGATTGCTTGTGCCTCAAAAATCCATGGTTTCGAGAATTTTCGTCTTCTGGGATCTAGGGACTTTGTGTGCCCGAGGGTGGATTGGCTCCTCTATTAGGCTGGATCACCATGTCTTTTATGGCTCTGATATTCTATGTCATGTCGTTTTGAGTCTTCCCAAAATCATCTTGCTTCCTTTCAACATCGTCAAGGCGTTTTCGCAGCGTGTCGAGTTCTTCTTGAATTTTTTTTGAACTATCATGACCCATTTTGTTCTTTTTCTTCCTAGTGGACCCAATTTTTAATAATAATAATTATTTACTTTTATTTTTTATTTTTTTCATTTAATTAATTAATATAATTATAAATTGTATATCTTATATAATTATAAATTATATATATTATATAATTATAAATATAATATATATATAGATATATATATAATTTAACTATGTTTAACATATACCCACCGTATAGTCATCCGATGTATTGCATATATCCGTATAGTCGTCTGACATATTACATATAGTTGTCTAGTCATCCGTCGTTTTAACCGTTATGACTTATTGAAATGACCCGTCGTCCCATTATGTAAACCATTGATTGGATATCGAATCAACCAGTTACCTTTCGTTTGACCCTCAACGATGACAACAGCAGTCCACTCTATCATCTATTGGGAAAGGGAAAAGTAGTGTCTTGTGTAGCGGATGTAGCAAGTTGTGGCGATGCAGCGAAAGAGGTCGGGAATGGCACGAGGATGTGGACAAGGTGTTTCGACGCAGATGAAGTGGCATGGACGATCAAGCAAGGAAATAGCAGTGGAGGTATGGTAGATGGGAGTCCCACAAGGCCTGACAACCAGCAGGGTGGTCTTGGGGTGTTGCCAGACAATCGCTAGCTCTTATACCAGCGATGGACGATAACTGTACATTGCAGTGTTGCGGGGGAGCGCCCCACCCCCCCCCCCCACGGGATCGATCCCACTCCCAATCTGCGCTCTGGGTGAGAGCGACTTGGGAGTGGGTCGAGAGCGCACTCCCTAAAAAAAATTTGCACTCCTTGCCTATTTCTGAATCTACTTAGGGAGTGTCACTCCGGGAGCAGTCAGGGAGCGATCGCTCTTGGGTTATAAAATCGCTCCAGGCGGCGTGAGCAACGCCTAGAAAAAATCGCGTTGAAAAGAAAAACGGCAGAGGAGACCACTCTTGATGGTATGTTTTGGGCACATGTGAGGCAAGTATTGGATTTCACCAAGCCCGTTTATCACATGATTCGGTTTGCAGACACAGATAAACCAGTGATTGGGGAGGTGTATGAGCAGATGGATACCATGTTGGGGCAAATAAAAGATATTGTTCATAAAAATGATCCCAACTTGTATACACTGATTCATAATTGTGTGTGTACATGGTGGGATAAACTTAATGTTCCATTACATGCGTTGGCATATATCCTTACGCCAAAATACTACACTACATCTTGGTTGGGCCAACCTGCACCAAGGGTTGGTGTTAGGGTCAAACCCCATATAGATGAAGAGGTATCTATAGGATATTTGCAAGCATTAAACAAGTTGATACCTGACAGTGAGAAATGTGCTAGTATGCGTCTTGAATTAGGCAGATACTTCAATTGCACTGGTTTGTTTGGTACCTTCCATGCAATGGAAGATAGAGACAGATTTGATGCTCTCACATGGTGGGAAGCATATAGCGGCCATGGACTTTCGCCAAAATTGGCAAAAAAAGTTCTCTCACAGGTTGTAAATACTTCTTCTGCAGAGAGGTGTTGGAGCACCTACAGCTTCATACATAATGTGAAAAGAAACAGACTCAATGAAAATCGGGCAGAAAGCTTGGTTTATGTGCACTACAACTTGAAGTTGTTGAGTCATTACTATGAGAGGGTTTATGAGGATCCAACATATCAAATTTGGGACAACCACCCAGAGGATGATAATTTGGAGGATGGCACTATACATCTTGAAGAACTGGAAGCAGAACTTATGAAAGAGGAAGATGAAGCAACAACCATGCCACCTCTACCATCCAGTAGCAGTGTTCGAGTTCTGAGTCTTCTTCATTTGTTGTCGCCGCCTCCATCTACACCCTCACGTGGAGGGCATGTGCCTTCTGGTTCTAGTTGTTGGTCTTTGCAGGAGGAGACTCCTAGAAGACCACCACGACCTGCTCATACATCAGACATTTCTTGTGGCAAGGGCCACATGAAGTAGTAGATAATAGATTTACTTGTCTTTTCTAGTTTCTAGTAGTTTTCATAACTGTTGACAATTGACTCTTTCATATTTATTATGATATTTATTGTAAACAATATATGACAATTTAAGTTTGAAGTTTGAAGTTGTGGCAATTATAACTCATTGGTAATGAATTATGAATATGATGCTCCCTGAGAATTGTTTCATTTCATTTCATTTTATAACATTTCATTTCATATTAGATATTATTTGTTGTAATGGTTAAACTTAGCTTACAAGTACAACTTTGGCGATCAATGATGATAAATGTTATATATTGAAATTTTCAATTTTCAATTTTGAAAGCTTGAAGTTGAAACTTTAAGATTGATGAATCATGATTCATGAGACTCAATATGTTGTATGTTACTAACGTGTGGACGTGGTTAATGAAGATTATAACTTCTAGATGATTGTTGTTATATGGTTCAATGATCAATCTATGTCTTTTTATGTTTTTTATATCTAATTCATCATTCTACATGTTTTTGTTGACATATATGTATCAAAATATAAATATAAATATACTTATATATATATATAACGCTCCAGGATTCGCTCCCAAATCGGGAGCTTTTGAAAATGGCGCTCCCGCTCTCAAGTAACACTGGTACATTGGCACATTGAATTGCCAGATACATTTAACATGTAACATGATAATATATATTTTTTATTAATTGATTGATGAATGGATGATTACAAGGTTGTGCTCCATAAATAGGCGTTGACTGGCCATGCCCATTTAGAGAGACATGTCTGTTGGGACTGTTGTCTCTTCGTTTAAGCAAATCTAATTTAATAATTGCAAACTAATTATTTATGCCTTATTATTTCATTAATTAAAATAATATTTTAATATTTAATTTTTATGAATTTTAAATTCATAACAAGCATCAAGGGGCAGAGATTCTCCCTTAGTTCATGGGGTATGACCGAGAAACCATGATTTATGGTTGGGGAGATTGGCCCAATTAGCATCGAGGCCTAGATTGCTCCCTTAGTTAGTGGGGTTTTGACCATATTATCATGGGGTTTGGCTAGTGGGTTAAGCTTGTAACTTATAGCATCCGATGAAATGTGACGACATCTGTAGTAATCATGAAAATATAATAAAATCTCTGACAGAAATTGTAATGTCCCCAATTAATAATTTTGCTAAGGGAATTCTCAATTTTGCAATTTTTGGCAGTTAATAAATATTTGGCATATAAACTTAGGAAATATGGGTGAAAAAGGAAAATTTATAAAGGTGCCACCCCCAACCATTAGAAAAGCCAAGAAATTTGATGGGAAGTGGAGAATGGGGACTACCCCAAGGAATACGCACCCCTTGGAAGAATTCGAATTGGGTGGGAGAGGTAATTTGATGGGTGGAGCCCACAAGGAGCGTGAGGGATGGCTAGTTATATATTGGAGGTGAGGCTCCTATTTTAGGGGCTTTTTGACATTTGATTATCCATTGTTACTCTAGTTGTTCAACTGAGTTACAAGTGTTTCTTAGCACAAGAGCTTCCCAAGGAGTGAAGCTCAACCTTCTCTTCGGTGGACCTTGAGTGCCACCCTAAGAAAGATTTCTACCTTATTTGGAGGTTGGGAGGGAGCCATCACATAGCACTACACCATTCTGGTTTAACTAGGACGCAGAGGGAGAGGCCACATAGTCATTAGGAGGATTGGTGACAGAAGTTGGGGTCTCTATTTCTGCAAGGGTGTTCTTGATCATATTCCAGCCAAAGGAGGGAGATTTTGGGAGGCAAAAGGGAGTCCCTCACTGCTGTACGAATTGTTGAATCTTGCTACTACATCAACTCTCACAGGCCTGCGCAGTTCTCTTGAGTGATTGTTATGTGGAGTGTCGATTGGAGGATTTAGGGGTTGAGCTACTGGGATTTCATTTGGAGGGAGATTGCTAGCATTTTGGAGCAGCAATTCATCATTTTCTGCTACAGGTGAAGCGTTTTGGTATTTGAGGAGGGCCAAGCTATTTGGGGTCAAATTTGGAGGTTCAAAACTAGAGAAAACCCTTTATCGGTTTTTGACAAGGATCACATCCCCAAATTTACAAGAATTTTCTGAGCAGTTTTGAAGGGCCAAATCAGGGTGCCAAGTTAGCCGGCACTGCAGAAAAATTGGGACAACGCAGATTTGTGGAGGGGCAAACTATTGCAGCAGTTGGGCATTCGAAGATTGATAACCTGGGACTTGTAGCTTGCCTTGAGCAAGCCCAAGTGTGATCCTTCCAATTTTATTGTACTTCGGCATTTTATTTATAATAAAATTGGCCATTTTGGGCGTTCCGGAGCATTATTTTGTTCATGGGTGTTTCTGAAATTTATTGTGTTGTTATTTATGTGCTTGTCTTTGATTATCTCTATAAGATTTCTATTTGGAATATTATAGAAATAAATTCAAGACTCAATCTAATAATATCACAAAATTTATTATTTATTAAATATCAAACCCTTGAGGTAGGGTAACACCATACAATCATTCCTTAAGGAAGGAGAACACTCCACAAGCCATATGCTTGTCACTACAAAACAATACTCAACATATCTCCAATGGAGAGTCTCTAGCCTCTATATAGGCTTCATAAATACAATACCATGGGTAATACCATTTTTAATACCAAGAGCCCTTAATACCACACATCCAATAGCATGGGCTTATCACATTATTCCATAACTACTTGTGGTCCCTTGCATAATGTCAATTAACCACTTTATTTATTAACTATGGCTCATTTATTCATTATCCTTGACTAAACAACTAATTGTGCTCCCTTTATAGTGGGGGTCAACCACTTACAATCATCGTTAATGTAGGTAACCACTTACGGGTTTTATTTACTAATCTAACTAATTGTGGTCCCCCTTTTTACATTATGCCCTTGGGTACACCCCTAGGTACCCCATATTATCCACCCCTAGGTATACTACTTGTAATATAACTACAAATAGATTGAAACTTTGGATAATATAAATCCAAGAATATATAGAAATGCTTCAAATCCTATTAATAGAAAACCCTAGAGGTAGGGAAACACCATGCAACTACTCCTTAAGGAAGGAGAACACACCACAAGCCATATGTTTTTCAATACAAAACAATACTTGACATATCTCCAATGGAGAGTCTCTAGCCTCTATATGGGCTTCAAGCCTCTATATAGGCTTCATACAAACAATACCATGGGTAATACCATTTGTAATACCATGAGCCCTCAATACCATACATCCCATACCACATGCTTATTCTTGAAATATGTAACTAGGTTTGGTCTTCATAATGACATGTGTAATCATGAATTTATGTAAGTAATGTAAAGAAGAAAAATAAAATTATTTTATGCTTGACATGGGTTTCATGCTCAAAAGATTTTATTTTATAGATGAAGCTCCCGTTGTGAGCTATTAAGTCATAAAGTCAATTGAGTTAATGTCACACATGAAAGACCCTTCTTGGGCATGTTACATATGTATTTGAGTCATTGTAAGAGTCAAAAAACCCTCCAAGACCAAGCTCAAGCTATTATAGCAAGTCGGCCTTAAAATAGAGCAATGAGCCTACACCAAGATGACATGTCGGCCTAGGATCCAGTCAAGTCAGCCTATTTACATGGGTAGATCACTATATAAAGGAGAACTCGACTTCATTCTAAGACACACAATTATCACAACAAGGAATTCGAGCACAAAGACAATAGAAGAGGTCTCTCATCAAGCGAATAAGTAGAAGACAAAGAAGAAGGAAGAGCGAGGTAATTTTGAACGGTATTATTCTAATCATGTTCACACGTGCAAGGAGGTTGGGGGTTTTCCTACTGTAGCAAATCCAAGGAACATTCGTCTCAAGGAGGTTAAGTTGCAGGAAACGCAGGTACAGAGGGCGTTTCTGCCCGGAAACGAAACGGAAACGCGTTTCGGCGTACCGTACGGCCTGGAAACGCGTTTCCGGCCGTACGGGCACGTTTCCCGAAATGGAAACGTGCCCGTACGGCCGGAAACACGTTTCCAGGCCGTACGGGCCCCGTTTCCCCAAAAAAATGACTTGTTTTTTAAATTTTTTTCTTTTTTCTAATTAGTTTTTAAATTCTTTTAGGGTTTCTAAGCTGTTCTAGAAACCATTTCTAAAGTTATAAAAGAGCAGTGTCTCTCATTCTCTCATCACACTATTCAGCAAGGAGTTTCTCTTGGAGATTGGCAGTTGTTTCAGTAGTTGGTGTTTTGAGCAGTGAGTTGGGTTTAATGTTAAAATGTTTAAGTAAATGTATCGTTAATGCTTTATGATTGCAATATATATTAATAATTTTAATGTTATTATATATATATATATATTAATATATATTATTATATATATATCTATATATATATATATATTATATATATATTATATATATATAATATATATATATATATAATTCGCGTTTCCCCGTTTCCAAAATTTGGGGAGGTCACGTTTCGTTTCGCTTCCCCGTTTCCCTGTTTCGTGCAACTTAGCAAGGAGGTTGAAACTGTTGGACATTGGATAAACCAACGATCCCTATGTGTTTGGTGAAATGGACTAACCACTTCTCGTGTATCTTTATCTCTGGCGATGCGATCGTTGACTAACACCTACGAGTTTTGGTCTAACGGCAATCGTGATTCCCAACAAGTGGTATCAAACCGTAGGTCACGATTTCGATACACACCCGGCTTGTGTTGGAAGGGAGATTGTTGGACATTGGATAAAAAAACACTCCCCATGTGTTTCGCGACATGGACTAAACGCCTCTCATGGATCCTTATCTTTGGCGATGCGATCGTTGACTAGCACCTGCGGATTTTTGTCTAACGGAAATCATGATTCCCAACAAAAACATAACAAGGAAATAATCTATCTTGCAGGCCGAAGTCACAAATAGTCTAGCACAAGCCAAGCGAAGAAGGAATAGGGCTAATGTTGCCCTAATTCTATCACATGTGCGGAAATATAGTCAATTTCAGGAGGTCGAGAGTTGCAAGAAGGTGGAAATATTTCAGGCAAGGATTGCAAGACCAAGGGCTAAAGAAGAAGGAAGAAATTATAGTAGCATCAAGAAGAAATTGTTGTGACTTAAAGCAAGGTTTGACTTGGTCTTAGAGAGGTTGTAAGGTCAAAGGTCTAGGTCTTGGAATTCATCAATTGGAGATTATATAAGAAGAAGAATTTGTTTGGGTTTTCCTCTCAAATTGGAGAGATTTTGGCCCTAGCTGATCACCCACATTTTGTGTCCTTTGTCTCATGATTATCTATGATTTTGTAGTTGTTAGATGATAGAAAGCATTAATATAATCAAGAAGAAGAAAGAAGCTAATTAAGTAAAGTAAAATCACATCACAAACAATTATCATTACTAGAGAAATCATTTATATTACTGCCCCTAGATTTCTCAACATGGTAGCGGAGCAAAGGTAACAACTCAAGGAAGGGCAGCTCAACAAGTGACACTCAAGCTCTCAAAGATCAAGCTTCTAGAAGGATATCAAGAGCATCAAAGAATCAAGAAGATCCTCTCATATCCAAGGCATTTTGAAGTCAAAGGCTACATCATCATCTAGAAGAAAAGTATCAAAACCCTAGATTGATCAAAGGGGAAGTCTACACTAGAAGCATTCTTGGGATCCTTACTCATCACATCATCACAAGGAAGGAGACCTCAAAAGAATCTTATCTATACTCAAATAAAAAGATCGAAGCATCTCGAAGTCTACTCATCCAAGGGAAGCAAGATCAAGAACATTGTCATCATCATCAAAAGATCTAAGGTGATCTCCCTCTCTTTGGAATCAAGGATCACTTTTGAAGAAAACCATCTTCATCAAGGAGAAGTTTTCTATTACCTATATCCTCATCAAAATCGAGAACGCAGCGGGTTGAAGGAAGATATTCACAAGTAAGTATATCTATGTCTACATCTGAATCTGTCAAAAAGTCTTTTTGCAAGGAAAGCAACAAACTGTTTGGGGCTTCAAATTTTCTTGCATGGAAGAAAATGATAGATCTAAACCTCATAGAAAATGAGGTCATGGATCATGTTAAGGGCTCAATCACCAAACCTCCAAAGCAATATGCTCAAGCACTTGCAAGGTATATGAAGGGGGAAGTAAAGGCTCAAAGGATTCTCATAGAATCCATCAAGGATCCCCTCATTCCCTATGTATCTAAACTTGAAACATCAAAAGAAATATACGACAAACTTGTAGAGTTGTTTTTCGTAAGCAATTCAAGAGAAGTAAACTCATTAAGACAAGAACTCTACAAGATGAAGATATCAAAAGTAGAAGGAATAGCCAAATACTTTATGAGGATATCTTAAATAAGGGACCAACTACAAGATATGGGAGAAATAATGTATGACAAAAATATCACTACCATGGTACTAAATGCACTACCAGAGGAATGGGGTAACTTTACATCAAGCATTTAAGGGAAGAAGGAAGCTACTCCATTCAAAGATCTATGGTCACTACGCAAAATTGAAGAAACCAGGTTGAAGGCAAAATCTGATGTAGGATCAAATGAGCAAACTCAAGCATATGTTGCTATGGCAAAGAGAAAAAGGAAGTTTGGGAATTTGGTCCTCATAAACAAAAGAAGAATATGGCAAAGGTTCAATGCTATGGATGTCAAGAATATGGGCAGTACGAGAGAGATTGTCCTAAAGCTCAAGAAGGACAACAACAAAAGAGTAAGGGAATGTTAATTTTAGGTATGTTCTATGCATGAGCAATTTATTTAAATTTTCACTGTTAGCAATCACATCAGCATTACGATAAACTGCAGATAGAACATAAATACAAAACGCAGAAGACAAGCCAAGACAAGAGGACACAAGATATGGCGCGAGCCAGGGACAAACCCCACAATGTGTGGGAAACCCTTTGATCAAATCTTCTTTTATCTTAAAGTCAGCAGAGAGAGAAGAGGAGTACTTACAATATGAAAGTCTACACCTTGACTTTCTTAGATCTAACATAGATCATCTTCTATAACGATAGACAGTTGAAGACTTCTGCTTCAACGATCCTGCATCTCGTCCATTGCGTGTCTCTTTACAGTGTACTGCACCATGTTTGTCTAATCATATAGTCATCAACTGCCAGATCTTATCATGCTTCATGTTGCTCATACTGCCCATGATCTCATCATGCTTCAACACAATTATACTGCCAAATGTATATCTGCCTTAGCTGCTTGCTATGGCTTTCAGCCTAGCAAAGCAGCTAGGCTATGTCCCAGATCACACATAATGTTGAGAATGTAACTATCACTGTCATTACTACAGCAACCTTCAACAAGATCTTACTTGATATTGAAACCATCGTTGTTGCAACATTGAGGTCTTCACAATTGTATCACCAAGATCATTTACTGCTGCATCTTTCCACGAGTGTATCCGGACTGAGGCAGTGATCACCAAATATGTGTGGCTGAGTCAAGAATGAAGGACGCTGAGGTATATTGTTATGAGATCATCAAGTTACAAGTATGCTGAGAATGACAGATCTGAATCTTCTTATTGTAATATATTCCTTTACCGAGTTAGTGCTGCTGTAGGATTTCATAGATCCTCTTTGCCACAGGAACACGCTGTTATTGATCTCATCCATGGAGATGAATACCACTGAGGAGGAGAGTATTACTTTCTCTATTACTGTGATCATCACCGAAGCTTTTGGTAGTCTGATGTACTGCTGTCTGCTACAGGGATACTATACCTTAGACCCACCCGAGGATACATCTACTCCATTTGACTGCATATAACAGATTGCACAATTTGTCTATGTATAGTAGGTCTCCTTGCTGTGTTAGGATGGCTCCATTTGACTGCGTATAATAAGTATCCTTTGCATGAACAGGACTGCGTTTAGATGTATTAGGGCTTCTTCAGATTAGGTCTCTTTTGACAACGTTTAGTTGTCCTTTGTGCAGCGTACATAAGCCTACCATAATTGCGGATATAGGACTGTGATTAGATCTTCTTAGCTGCGTAATAGGACCTGTGGTAGGGCTCCTTCCAACTGTGGTTGTACCTCCTTTTATCACTGTGGCTAGGGCTTATTACGGTCACCATTATACAGCGTATAAGAATCCTCTGTGACTGCGTCTATAGGGTCTGCATCTAGATGCCCAACATTTCATCTTCATTAGGGCAGCGTAGATACTAGGGCACTCCTGTAGATCTCTCTGTCCACAAAACCCAAACAAGTGGAGAGAGATCACGAGAGGTGAATGTCTAAATGATCTCAAATCCTCTTCTATTTATACTAACGTGTAGATGATGAATAGACATGACGTTTGGGCTTCTAGAGCCTACGTAAGAGCTGGTCGGCTTGATAATAATTATATAAACAAAATTAATTCATATCTCCATAAATACTTATCGGAATCGGATGATCTTTAGATCAATCCTACACCTCTCATCGAGAGGGATCCAATAAAAATATCAGCTACCATAAATAAGCTAACCCACATGGAGTTTGGCCCTAGTTTCCAATTTAACAGAATTTGAAGTTAATTGTTAACAATTATTATTTCAGGGTTCACAGATCTAATTCTTGTTTCGAGCTGAGTTGTGATTTCCATTTTCGTGCTAGTTAACGTAACACCAAATTCTCCTCAAATTCCCACTTAAGTCTCACATATTGGCTCTTAGGATAGCACAATTATTACTAAGTGTCAAGATACATTACATTTCTTAGAACTAGAACACATTATTTCACTCCCAACATGAGATTCTGATTTAAAATCCCATCAAAATGAGTGGTTTTTTAAGGGGGTGCCATAGCGGATTGGTGAAAAAATTAGGGGGAACCTATAATAAATCTGTGTTGTTGATATAAATTGATGATATTATGAGATGGTTTTCATTTTTCCATCCTCCCGAGTGTTAACCCTATTGGGTCATACATTTGGCCCCGTGGTCACACCATTCAAAGGTGATTGTTATCTAAACAAGGGTCCTATGGCAGTTCTGGGATGCCCCACAATCATGTTGGCATGTAGATCATTCAACTCGACAACCACAGCATTAGAAATTGGTTGCACATTAAATGAGGGTCGCACACAACAAAAGGTTAGGAATACACAACAAAAATTTTGGCGGACAAGGTAATTTTGGGTTTGCAATAGTAAGGACCAAAGTGGCATCAATTTGTGGTATTAGAGAAAAAGGTTGCTCTTGAACATGGTAGAAATACACAAATGAGCAACTTAAAAATCAAGTGAAAGGAGACTTATGGAAGCATGAAGAGGGTGGCCTATAGCGAATGTAGTCTTAAAAGAGGAGATGAGGTGCATTCAAGAAAGGTTGGAAGTAATGGAAATTGCTTAGAGGTGAGAAGTTGACACATGAGATGCTAGTGAAGCAAAAGAATAACCTTCTAGTGAAGGAGGAGGAGAATCAGTAGAGAAAATGTTGAAGTGATAGTCATGATGAGTTCTAGACCGAAGATGGAAGTACCTATATATGAAGGTAATTTGAATGCTTATGAATTAATGGATTGGATAAATTCCATGGAAAATTAATTTGATTTTGAAGATGTAGATAAGGAAAAGAAAGTGAAGTTTGTTGTCACAAATCTGAAAGGACACATAGCCTTGTGGTGGGATGAAATGTAGGAAAACAAGAAAATAAAAGGCAAGTACAAGATTAGAAGCTAGGATTGAATGGTGGCAAAATCTAAAATAAATTCATGCCAAAGGATTACCAGTTAAATATGTTTAGGTAGTTTTAAAACCTTAGACAAAAATCCATGATAGTGAAATATATACTCAATAATTTTCTAAATTAAGCCAATTGGGATATGATCTAAGGAATCTTGGATCCTAATGGGTTGAAAAATAAATTGATATAAGTATTCATTTGCATATGAATAGGGAAATAGGATGGGAATGGGGCATGGCCAAGAGGTACGACAACAGGTTTTGATCTTGTTATTTGGAGGTTTGAATCCTTCTGTCCCATACTTATTTCATTGGTTCTTGTTTTCCCTTCCCTCACTCTTCCATTTCTTCTTTCGTAAAGGGTAAATCCAAAATTACAGCTAAACACGTTGAAGAAGATGTTGAGAACATTGCTCAATATCTTAATGGCTTGAAGTAGGAGATTCAAGATGAGATTGGCATCTCAACTATGAACACAGTCAAGGATGCTTACCAAGAAAACTTGAAAGGTGAGGAAAATATTTCCAAGAAACAAAATCAAAGGAGCAGAGGAAAATTTCACTCCAGAGGAAAAGGATGATCAAGTATTAGAGAAATATTTTAACATCCAAAGGAAGATGGGAGTTCAAAGAAATAGCCACCAAGAAGAGGTGACTTTAGACGAAAAAGATATTTCTCTAGAGGTGGGGAGTACTAACCAAATTGATACAAATGTGGAAAATTGGGGCATATGCCACGTGGATGCTTAAATAATAGTCCATCAGGTCAGAGGATTGTACATGTGGAATGATCGAGGTAGATATTGGTGGCCACCCGCTAACTCCACTTGGATCCCCTCTACCACTTCTTTCAGTTCTTTCAGTTTCCTTAATTATAGCACAGTTTACTATTTTTAGCAGTTTTTCAGGTCCTAAACTTCCGGAGCCGTTTTGAGGCCCTAAACGACGTTTTTCGGGAAATCTACCGCCAACGATTTTTTTGGCCAAAAAACGTCTTTTCCGTCGTAGTCCTCGGAGAGATATTTCCAACGGGTTATCATGCGCGTCAAACGGAGATAATACGACCAATTCGCGGCCCCGGGAAGTTGATGTACCAACTTACCCAAAAACAGGGCCCACAATTTGGCGTTTCATCTTCTAGGGTTAGGTTTTGGAATGTGAAGGGTTTTTCCATTGTTTCTCAACAATAAATAGGCCTTCGAGGCCTCATTGTAACATAGTTTAGAGGCATGTAAGCCACACTCTCTTCTCAGAGATAAAGCTACCATCGCCCTAGCTGGTTTATTTCCATTTCTGGTTGTAAGCATATTTCAGTATTTTCCATTAATGAAATGAAGTATTATTTCCACTACATCTTTGTGTATATGGTTATCTCTGTAATTTTTTGCGTTCCTGTTTAAGTCTGGATCATGGAAAAAGTTAAAGAGGAGAATACAAACATAGTGACAACTGAGGAAGATATTGAAGCAAGAGAATCCTTGTTGTTGAAGAGAGTTTTGTTTAAATTAGAAAAGGAAACTAAGGAATCATCCCAAAGGAGACAGTTGTTCAGGACCATGTGTAAGTCAAGAGGTAAGTGTTACAAGGTTGTAATTGATAGTGGTAGTACCGATAATCATGTTTCTATAGAGATGGTAGAGAAACTAGATTTAAAAAGAATACCACATCCTATTCCTTACAAAGTTTCATGGTTAAAAAAAAAGGCACCAAATCCTAGTGAATGAAAAATGTAAGATATATTTTTAGATTTGAAGTACAAAGATGAAATATTGTGTGATGTGATGCCTATGGATTTTTTACATATTTTGTTGGGAAGACCATGACAATTGGATAGGAGATCTATCCATGATGGCAGAAGGAACACCTACACACTTGAGAAAGATGGTCACAAACATACATTGTTTCCTTTATAGGATGAAGAAGTTAAAGAATAAGTTGGTCCTAGTGTGTTGTTGATGAGTGGAAAGGAGCTACTAAAAGGGGTCAAAAAGAAGGAATCACATTTTTCCTTCATTAGTAAACCCAAGGTGATGATACTATCACAACCTTTGATGATTTTCCAAGGAAGTAAAGTTTATTTTTTATGATTGTCCTGATATAATTATGGATGAATTATCAAGTAATTTACCTCCTGTTTGAATCATTAGCCACCATGTTGATTTGATTCCTGAAGCAAGTCTTTGAAAATGAAGTGGTATACAGAATGACTCCTCAAGAAAATGAAGAAGTGAGGAATCAACTACATGATCAATTGAATAAAGGCCTCATTAGAGAAAGCCTTAGTCAATGCACTATTCCCATTGTTCTTAGTTCAAAGAAGGATGGTGGATGGAGGATGTGCACTGATTCGAGAGCCATCAATAAGATAACTGTCAAGTACAAGTTTCCTCTTCCACATATTGATGATCCAATTGATTGTTTGAATGGTGCTAGATATTTCTCAAAAATTGATTTGAAGAGTGGGTACCATCGGATCCGAATTATAGAAGGGTTTGAATGGAAAATAACCTTCAAGACAAACCATGGATTATATGAGTGGTAAGTGATGCCTTTGTCCTTACTAATGTGCCCAATATATTTATGAGGCTGATGAATGAAATTTTCGAGGAATATATAGGCAAGTTCGCTACGTCTATTTGGATGACATTTTAGTGCACAATCAAACAAAGGAGGAACATATAAGACATCTCAAGTTGGTTTTAAATACCTTGTAGCAAGAAAAGTCATTTATTAATTTGAATAAATGTACCTTTATGAAAAAGGAATTGGCATATTTGAGTTTCATAATTTATGAAGCTAGATTCAAGATGGACCTTAAAAATAGTTAGAGCAATCATAGATTGGCCTGTCCCAAGAGCTTCCATGGTCTCGCAAGTTTTTCCAGGAAATTCATCAAAACTTCTATACTATTTGTGCATCTATTATAAATACCTTTTAAAAAATAACACAACCCTTTAAATGGATTGTCGCAACTGATAGAAAATTTAAATTATTAAAACAAGATATCACAAAATACGTTGTTCTGGCCTTACTAGACTTTAACAATTTTTTATAGGTTGAAACAAATGTGGGTGGAAATACCATTCGAGTAGTGTTGAGTCAATAAAGGAGGTAAATTTCTTACTTTACCAAGAAAAATGAATCAAAGCATAAGTATTCCTCGTATGACAAGGAAATTTATGTTATAGTTCAAGCCTTAAAAAATTAGAGACATTACTTGATGCCCCAGGAATTTATCTTGCATATTGACAATAATTTAGTAATATCCAAGGAAAATCGAACCAAAGACATACTAAATGGGTGTAATTTTGTTGGCTTAAGGGGGCCTAGCCGAGGTTCAGAGTTATTTGCACCAACCAATAAAACCCTCACTGTTGGCCCTTTCATCAACAACCTGCATAGCGCGAGCTGTAGTCTCACCTGAAGCAATATTGGCGGATGCTAGAACTAGGATTTCACATCCATAGGTCTATGTGATGGTCTTCCTAAGGTTCTTATATCTTAGATCTTCCTTCCCGCATACCTATTCCTTTCGACTGTCAGTTATTGCAACTCTACCAAAATGACCTTCAAACCTTCGCAAAGGTACTTGATTGTACTTAGCAGGCATAAAAGACACAGATTCACTACTTTCGTGTAATAAACAATATATTATGAAGCATTTATGACCTAGATTTACCTTCATGTAGATCTATCCCTTCCGAGCAATTAACTATAGCAGATTTAATTAACAACTTCTTGAGCTCCATGAAGGAGGTTGATTATACTTATTATGCATACATATTACAAATCTATTTGTTTCACGCAGAAATAAGGCATTAATTCATAAAACAGGTTCTAGAGCAAAGATGCATAAACTTAAAAAAAAGTAAATAAACAAGGCATAGATGCATGGATTCAACGCAAAACAATCTTTGTTAATATGTAATTGTTCAGATACAGACTCCTTATCTCTGCGCAGACTTACCAAGGTCTCCATGCACTTAGTTGCAAGAGCCTTCCCCTTTTGCCTAAGTACAGGAAACATAATTTTCCTACCTTACAACCTTGCCCTTACACGAATTCTCTATCAAAAGTTATTCTTTTAGACTCGCTATGACTCAACTATATATAGCCTTTTCATTATAATACCATGGTTCGTGGACCATGGGTGAGTCTTAAAACCAACCTATCACCTACCTATACAAGGGACTAATTCCCCTTTGACTCGTTACTTAGCTTTGTGCTCTGCTTCTTCATTTCGTGGAGACTTTACATTATTTCACAAAATTATTACCAAAATTTGACTATACTAACCAAATTTGACCCTAGGGATCCCATCCCAATAGGCCCTCAACACAAATATGGTGACTCTCCCTCGAGTCACTCAACTAGCCGCTCCACTTTGTGTCAATGTTTGATGAAATCCATCTTCAATACTTCTCTGATATGCTTTTTACGATGACCTATTGCACTTCTTTGACCAACATTTCTATAGTTGGCCCCTCCATTGCGAGGTGCATGTTTCTTTGTGTCTGGTAGAAAGTATTCAGCTTCTCTTGGATATCCAGAGTAACCTGGCTCATTTCCTCTGTCCATGGTTGAAGTCGAGCCTTTAAAAATTGTTCTTTGTGCTACAATTCCTCAACCTATGGTTGCAGCACCTTCATTTCATGTAAGCACATGAAGTGCTGGATTGGCACCAAAGTATGCACAGTTTCCCTTATCTCATTGAATTTTGTTGTGCCTCTCTGACCTCTGTACCCAATCTCTACAAGTTAGAGTCCTCCTACAAAGTGGTCCATAACTCCATTGTATGTTCAAAGAGACAATTGCATCCTGTTACTGCACGATCCAAGATAGTCATGTGTTCCCTGATGGCTGCACCACACTGCTCCCAGGCCTCTGGCGAAGTATTTGGCTGTAGTTTTAATTGTAGTTCTAAGATCTTGATATGAAAATCAAAGGTAACTCAGCCTACCTCTTCCTTAGATTGTCATATTGCATTAGCCAATTTCTGAACCTTTGTTGACACGGCCGCATCCTCTAGAATGTGTAGCTCTGGTATTGAGTTACATGCTTTGTAATTACTGCTTCTAGGCTCTAGCTTTGCACTGGAAACACTTCTTTTTCCTTAAGAGCCTAAAAATTATTAGTAAAGCTCTGCTCCTTGTTTGTTTCAACTTCACTTATCATCTATAGTGTGTATTGTTCTCTAACCCGAAGCTCACTCGAGACCCCCTAATGAAGTGCGTGGAGGGTTTGAAGTGGCAACATGGCTAAATTCATACCTACACATTCGATCTTCCCAAGTTGGGCGTTATCATTCTCTGACTCTGCGCACAATGTTCCTTCTAGCAAGGGAATGAATATGGGATCTAAAGTATGTTCAATGTCCATTACACTCATGCTTTCTTGTTGTAGGCTCACTTGCACCCTACTCGCTTGCAACAGACCTAGTTGTATGTGGAACTTGTGCAGATCTTTCTACACACTCCCGAGTGATTGTTGGAACTATTGTTCAAATTGTTGCTACAGTTCTATTATTGTATCTCAGACCTTGTTCCTGATCTCATCCAAGTCACCTTCAGTGAGGACCATGGGATCTATGTGTACCTACTTGTTTGATCTTTTCTTCTTCCTAGGTTGAGAAGTTGTCTCCTATTGGCACTTTGGCAGCTTGAAGGGAGTGCTCTACACATCACCCTTGTTGCCTTCCTGCTTGGACTATTCCTGCACTTCATTATGTTGGGACTCGATGTTTCGACTCCTACTGTGCCCTCTTTTGCAGCATGCTCTTTATCAGTAGTTTCCTTAGAAGTTGCTGCTTTGGAAACGACTTATCTCTTCTTTTTCTCGGCCAACTCCCGTGTTGCTTCTTCTTCTGCTTCTTTATGTTTTTGCACAGTTGTCATCTGTGTGGAGGATCGTTCTCCACCTTTTCTAGTACTTGCACCTAGATCTGTGGGTTTTCGCCACTCCCCTAGTCATGATCCCACAATCTCATACATATCAACATCTGTTACTAGGTATGAAACTTGTGCCATATCTTCTTAGGGTATCGCCTCGCACTGATAGATGCATTGTGAAATTCAGCCTTAAATTTCATGAAGGCTTGCAACTGTTCAAACAAGGTTGGAGACAACCTTGGCCTCTGACTGATCACTGTACGGAGGTCCATCTCAACCAATATCTAGAATACTATTGACTCCATGATCGTCTCTAGATCCTTCATTACTCACAACGAAGTGAACTTCACTGCCTCTGGTAAATCTTCATCCTGTGGAGGGAATTGACTATCCTCCAGTAGTCGTCATGCAACCAATACAAACAACAATAGGAGCCAGGCATAGTGAAATTCATTACTTTGCTCCAGTGCTTCGTGGCAGTTTGCTAAGAATTCTTTGCAAAGGTATTGTGCCTAGTTGTACTGCATCCCCTTTGGGCATTGTGCAGCCAATGAAATTACTGGTGTTGGAACCTCGTTTGTACGACATTTTCTCATGATCTTCTTGGCCAAATTCTGAGCAGAAAACTACACCGCTTGGTCTGTAATAGAGAAAATGGAGTACCCACGCAACTTCTTGACTAGCCAAAACTCATTTTTCATTCTATCTGTAAGCTCCTTCTCTTTTCTCTTGCCTCCAAATGACTTGGCTGGGTCCACCCCTTTATAGAGAAAATTTGTAATTTGATGGATCAACATATGTGTTATGGGGATGGGTTTGCCTAACCACAAACACCCATAATGCACTAGCACAATAAATTGGTGCACATAGACATTATTAATAATTGATTAGTGGAAGTGTGGCATACATAGAATATGCAACAATCTGGTTTACTCAACGCCTTTTACCCATTTCATCAGTTTCAGCCTTGTGACCCCAGTTTCTTCATAGTAAATCTTGGTCATGTATTTATTGATGGCCAAATGAGGAAATCTCTCATGGTCGGTGAGATCCCAATCCTCCAGCTTTAACACCTGGATACACACTAAGAGCGTGCCTTCAAAAAATACTTCTTCCAGTAACAACGGTATAGATACCATGAATTTTCATGAATATGGGTCCTTGGTTACCTTTGCTTTCCCTTTCCATGGAGGGATATATGCCAGGAGCCTAGTCAGAGGCTCACCCTCATCAACATCTAATTCCTCCACTCCATTGTAGAGTTCTTGTGCATCCAAATCTGTGGGTTCCTCTAGTTGCTTTGCCTTATCCTTTATTTATTTCTGTTGACCCACTGCGGGGTTCTTCTTTGGTGACTACCTCACTGGTACATGTTGTGGTTTCTTCTGCTTCTCCTTAGTAGGTGATTGCTTCAGCCTAGGTGACCTCGACACCATAGGCACAGATGGCATAGGTTCCATTGACACAACTTCAAGGGTCTCTGCTTGAATGATAGCGGCTTCGGAACTTGCTGGCACAAACATTTGTTCAAGGATAAGCTTCTGGCTATACTCAGGTAGTTTCGCGAATGTTGGGCTTGCGACGAAATCTTCCCAATTCTGTCAATTCATAAAGCGAAAACAAGTGGGCTTATACCAATATTTCATAAAGTAAAGTGTTCTTCGGCAAACCAACATGCCAGCTTTATAGGCGATTTTGAATTCAAATATGACCGTTCCCTCCATTTTCTGATTATAAATGCATCTTTGGTGGCAAATCTCCAAATATTTCTACCATAAATGTCGCATGCTTGCTCCTCCTAACAATATTTTTGCTATCCAATCATGAACAGTGCCTTCAACAGCTACTTTTGGACTCACCTGCGCGACATCGACCCCCATGGTGCAGTGTGTCCATCATAGCTTCTGTTGTCACAACTTCTTCTATCATAGCTTCTTATGTCGTACCACTTGTGTCCATCGCGCAACATCCTTACTACATTTTCCTCTTCTTTGGGCAATGTAGTTTATAGTCCTGCTCTCCCTTGTAACTTCTTGTAGCACTAAGATTGTCCTGCTACCCTATAGTCATTACGCAGGGGCATGATCCCCTGTATACAACTTCAGTCGACTTCCATTCACCCTTCCAGGGAAAAATTTGCCATTTAGCTTCGCAAGCCGAACTGCATCCATGATTTCCTTGACTACATAGTGTCCCAACTAGTGCATTTGAAATTTACCAGTGAACTTTGTGAAATTACTATCATAGAGAAAAACCAAGTCATTCACCTTGAAAGTGTGCAGCTTAATATGCCTATCATGCCAGACCTTCTCACGTTCCTTTTGTACTTTATGGTGAAATCCTGTAAGAAGCCAGTCTTCTTCCAACTCCATCAGCTGTGCGAGTTGTTCCTCCAAGGTCTCACGATCCTTCATCTCTGTCAAAGCTGCAATATGTAAGCCTGGAAAAATATATTCCATGGGCATCACCGCCTCGATCCCATAGACCAACCTAAATGGAGTTTGGCCTATCAATTTCTTGCACGTCGTCCTATATGCCCATATGACTACTGGTATGCGCACATCCCAATCAGTCCTCTTCACGTTATAGACCTTTGTCAACACATTCTCCAGAATCTTATTGAATGCTTCCACTATGCCATTGCCTTGGGTAAGATAGGGCATACCCTTATGATGGTACACCTAGAATTCTTCAAGCATCACGCTAATTGTTTCATTCAAAAAATGCATACATCTATCACTCACTAATACCTTATGGCATCCAAACCTCATTAAGACTTATTCAAACAATAACTTCATAGCTGTAGCAACAGTACAATCCTTCACTGGTTGTGCTTCTGTCCATATGGTCAAGTACTCTGTCGCAACAGTAATGTATCGCATGCATGTCTTTCTTCCTGGTGGTTGTATCAGACCTACACAGTCAATTTCCCATTTTTCAAATACTTTTAATGAAACCTGAGGGTTTAAAGACAGTTCATCTCTTCACGAAGGCTTGCCTGTCCTTTGACAAGCATCACATTCTTTACAAAATGCCTTAGAGTCTTTATGTACTGTCGGCCACCATAATCCTATGCATAGGATCTTTTGTGCAGTCGCTCTACCTACATAGTTTCCTCTCGCCACTCCTCCATGTGCTTTAGCACCGATACTAGTGCACTCAAACTCCGGAACATATCAGCACAATATTTCATTTGTTCCCATCTTATACAAATGTCCTGCTAAAACAGAGAAATCAGTAGTGTGGACCACCAGTTCCTACTTCTATTGAGTAGAATACCCTTCTAGAGTGCTTCGAGTAGTTAGAAACTGAATTATATGTGTAAAATGATCATCCACAATGTGCATAGCAAAGAGCTATGCATCTAGCAATCCTTCTTCCAAATTGGTTGGGTCTTCGCTTGTCTCAATCTAGATTAGGTGATCTAGTCCTACATTCAACTATCCAAGCTTCACAATCATTTCAAAATCATATTCCTGGAATAGAAACAACCACCTACATATTCCCCCCCTCAACACAGGCTTGTTGACCAGGTACTTGAGATCAGAGTGATCTGTGTACATTTTGAAGTGTGTGCCAACAAATAATGCAGAAACTTTTGCATCACGTAGACCATCGCCAACCCTTCGCACTATATAATGGAATAGTTCTTTTCGTCTTTTGAGAGTTTCCTACTAGCAAATGTTATTGGGTGAACTATATCACCTTCGCTAGGTTGGTTCAATACTGTACCCAACGCAATACATGAGCCATCTACGTGCACATGGAACTCTTTCTTCCAATCCGGAAAAACTAAGATGGGCGCAGTCACCATCTTGTTCTTTAACACATCTAGACTATGTTGACACTCCTCATCCCAACAAAAAGTCGCATCCTTTTTTAAGAGTTTCTCCATCAGCGCAGTTATCTCAGCATAAGACTTGATAAACTTCCTACAGTAGCCTGTGTGGACCAACATTGTGTGTAGCTGCTTAACATTCTTGGGAGCTTCTAAATTCACAATCACTGCTATCTTTAGAGGGTCCCCATCAAGCCTTTCTTGCATACTACATGGCCTAGAAAAATTCCAAAAGGCACATAGAATATACATTTCTTCAAGTTTAGGGCGATCTGGTATCTGTGACATGTATCCAACATAAGGCTCAGACTTGCAACATGGCGCTTTACCAATCCAAACCCAATCTAGTCATCAAAATATACCTCCAAGAATTTATGAATAAATTATTCATCCTGAATGGCATTGTTGTATACTAAAATAAACCCCACTCCATTGTGAAGTTTTTCTTGATGCGGTCCTCTAGCACGATATTAATCTAATGGTATCCTGAGAACCCATCAGTAAATGAATAAGCCTCCTATCCCCCAACATTCTCTAACAATTCATCTATAAATGGTGTCAGAAATGGATCATGCACACTTGCATCGTTCAACTTCCTCAAATCTACACATATCCTAATTTGACCCTGCTGCTTCTCTTCCTGAACCACCATGGGGATCACCCAATCAAATTCTTCAACTGGTTCAATAATTTCAGCCTCTAACATCTTATCAAGCTCTTTTTACACCTTTTCTTTATACTTTGGGTTGAGCCGATAAGGTCTCTGTTTGATGGGATTTGCATTAGGTTTCAACGTAATATTCATAATGCCCAAGTCTCCTACAATACCCTTCAGGTCCGAGAAATTTGTTGGGAATAGATCCTGGTATTCGTGCAGCAGTTCGGCCACCTTATAGACTATATCTTCATCCCAATAGTCTCCTATCTTTGTAAACTTAGGCTCTGCATTAGATCCAATATTTACTTGATGGTTTTTCAGCGGCTTTGTTTCATTAGGGTTCTCTGTTTGAAATCCTTCAACCTCGCAGTGACCTTCAGTTTCAGGAATGATGATTTTCTTGGATCATCCTCCTCTTCTTCAGTCGTCATATTGTAGCATTCCAGTGTGGTTGTACCCATTCCATAGGCTCTTCAGTGTGGTTGTACCCATTCCATAGGCTCTTCAGGCGTTCTAAAAATAACAACCTTAATTTCTTGTAGCACCTCAACAATGCATTCAAATCCATCCTTAAAGCTGAAAGTTAATAAGAAGATTTCTCACAGAATATCCCATTCATCCATTCCATGGCGAACCTTTGTTTCCAAATACCAATTCATGGGAATAGTGTATAAGGTATGGCAGAAAACATGAACCCACTCTGGTTGAGGTTATTCAACCCAAGCTTAGTGCACTATGCCAAATGTTCTCATGGGTCATCCTTCCTACTGTACTTCTCAGTCATCCATGTGTTAGCATATCCAAACCTTATCTTCATCATTCATTTGTATTCCTTCCAGTCAGTAAATCTCTCCTTGTGTGTACCCCACCATTGGGCAGGTGTAGCAAGTAGCGCCAATTATAGTGCCTGTAATCGATATTCCTTGGGCACCTCCCTTTCAAATCCATCCAAAAAGAGATTAACATCATTCAAACCATAATAGTGTGGAAGATTTATCGCCTCTGTGGAGACACACCATGATGATTTGGTCATCATATTGTAGCACATCATAGATACTTCATGCAACCGATTCTTCCAGTGCTCAAGTTTTTCATCCGAGTCTGAGGTACAGGAACTATCCCTATCCCATGTAATTCGTCCCTTAACCGTTGAATTGATCCAATCTTCATCTCATGTCGTGATCTTGTATATCTATTCTAGATCATCATCATCTTCTACAAAGTAATGAATAGGCTTAGTATAGTGCACTCCTTCAACAAAGCCTAGAGGCACAATAACCCTGAGCACCTTTCTCTCAAATTTCATCTTTTGCTTCTTCAAATTAATCATTGAATCCATGTCAAAGTCCCAATCAATTCATAGTAGCATAGGATATAGGTTGTTGTCATCTACTATTTCTATTACTTCAAAATCTGCCAGAGCACTTGCTCCTTCAATATCGACTATCATCCCATATAGGTACCCCACAGGAATAATCTTCTGCTGATTGGCCTTGCATAGCTGTATAGGAGACCATTGCAGCACATGTCTCCCCATATTTTCCCAAATTGTTTAGGAATTACATTTTCATCTGACCCTAGATCCAAGGTTATTTGGTCCATTTCATACTCTCCTATCTACGCGGTCAGCCTCATCTCGCGCCCTATCCACTTATTATGCTTACCTAGCTTCCTCACAGTGCGTTGTTTTGAAGGAAGCTTAATCTTACCTGCACGGTTGTCTATTAGCTCTTGGAGTCCTTCTATTGCCTTATTATCACACAACAACTTCATACAGGTCTTTAGAAAAGTCGCTAACAACTAATGATCCACGTCTTGCATGCACTTCAATGTTCCCGGCTAATTTCTGTTGACTTCCAGATGTAGGAGCTTTAGTGAAGTTATTTTTAGCCTCCATAAAAGTTTCTTTAGCCTGGTTGAGGTCAAACTCGACTTCCTTTTCAATAGTCTTGCTCACCCATCCTTCAGTCTCTGGCTACTTCCCCTTATCTTAACTAGTGACCATACCACTGCGTGTTACTATATTAACATTGTGATCTTCTTTGTGTGGTTCCACCCTCATCATCTGGATATTCTGCGTAGGATGAAAGGCCTGCATCTTCTTTTCTTGCATCTTTTCTATTAGGATCTGGCAATGTTCTATCACATGATCAAATTTTCTGCAATATTTATAAGATGGATGCATTGGGTTTTGACAGTCGCACGCAAAATGTCTAGCTTCACCACAATTATAGCAAATAACTTGTCCAAGGACTCTGCCAGCCCATCCCCCACTTCCTCTTCCACGGACTTGGAATCCTCTGTGTGCTACAGCCATGCCCTAATCCGTAGGTTGCGTTTCTATCTCCATTCAATAGGTAGGGGTTCTATCCATCATCAATTCATAATTTCGGCAATGACGCTCATCATGACCTACAAACTTGTAGAAATTGCAAAAAAAAATTTGAGGGACCTATACAAACTTATATAGTAGATGACAATTGTCTATTGCATGTTGTCCTGTAACTTGACAGATAGCGCACCATAACACTACCCCTGTGCTTGACCCAGTAGTATTTTCTGGCTTTAAGGGCACAAGCCCCCCCAATAAGATAGTTCTGATAAACCGGGAAATGGTCCTTATTGTGCTCATGTCCCTTGCATTTCAAGCACCAAAATTTAGCGCACACCTCAGGCTGGGCTTCCTTTCTCTTCTTCAGGCTCTGCAACTCCAGGTTCAGACTTGGTAGCTTCGAGTGAATCTGTTGTACTCCAATATTCATATCTTGTATTAGTGAGGATTCCAACCTCAACACGATTTCCAGAGCTTCTTCTTGTGTTTCTATCTTCTACTGCAACAATGGTAATCTTAAGTGGGGCAACAACGAAGCAATGTACCAATATTTGTGTTGCTCATCTATGGTGTTCATATTAGCCCCCAGGATCAGACACTTTAACCTCTGATTGAAATCCCATGAGGATTCATTCATCACTTTCTTTATCTCCTTAAACTTTGTGAGAGGCTATGCCTATGATTTAGCCTTCTTAAACTCGCGATTCAATGCTTGCTGAGTATCTTCCAACGTCACGATAGGGTGATCTTGACAGTGCTTGATATACTAGGTCAGCACTCTATCCTGCAGCATTGTGACCAGCTATGATTTTTTCAGATTATCATCAGCGATCTGTTGTGCTATCCATACAACATCTGTAACAAACCATAACTATTTAGGATCTTCACTTCCTACCCCTTGAAGATTGACATATTCATTGCGTTCACCATTTTGAAAGGTGGAAGTGGAGGTAGAGCGGAAGTGAAGGTGTAGGTGTATGCAATGGAGGTGGAGGTGGAGAAAGAGTGGATGGATGAGGTATCTACAGGATACCCTGACTTACTAACTGCAACACACTTCGCAGTGTATTTTAAATAATTCCTTCATCATCACTTGACGAGGATCCCAATAAAAAACTATATTCAGAGCTTGATTCTTTGTTCCTTCCGAAGGGTTTTCCACTACACATAGTCCCAAACATTAAGGTAATGGCATATCCCATTTTTCAGACAACAACATCTTAATCCAAGTTTTCAAAGATCGTAAGTACTTACCTCATGGTCCTTTGAAGAGCCTACGCTTTTATTAACTATAACTAATAGTTGTTTCGATCACAACCTCAATCACAAATGCCCCAAGTGTTTTATCAATCCAGTGATCGATGCCTACGTGATGTTTTTCACTGAAAATTCCAAGCGCCTCACCAACTCTGGAGTCCACACAATAGGGTTGTCGAATCTCCACATACACTGACTGTCCGCAAATCTAGATAGACACTCGTGCAATTCACAAGGGAAGAAACAGAAAACAAAAAAAATTGGTTTTGTCTAAGAATAGGTGTCTACTCAACCACTTGTCTTTAGATAACCACGAACTTTTGTTCCCCTGAACTATAAACACGTGTTCCTTTCGGTCAAGCCACTTCTCAATTTCTTTGTTGGTAGGGGACCACTTATTCGACATTACACATTCCTCATATTCATCCCAGTCTTGATATTAGAACCATTTGTTAGCTTAAGGGATCCTGACCCATGTTCAGAGTTATTCGTGCCAACCAACAAAACCCTAACTATTGGCCCTTTCAACAACAACCTCCATAACACAGGCTGGAATCTCACCCAAAGAAGTATTGGGGGATTCCAGAACCAGGTTTCTACATCCAAAGGTTTGTGTGATGGTCTTCCTAAGGTTCTTATAGCTTAGATCTTCCTTCACACAGACCTATTCCTTCCGACTGTCAGTTATTGCAACTCTACTAAAATTACCTTTAGACCTTCACAAAGGTACTTGATTGTACTTAGTAGGAATAAAGGATACAAATTCACTACTTTCACACAATAAATAGTATATTCTAAAGCATTTATTACCTAAATCTTCCTACACACAGATCTACCCCTTCGGAGTAGTTAACTATAGTAGATTTAATTAACAACTTCCTGATATCCACAAAGGAGGTTGATTATACTTATTATGAATACATATTACAGATATATTCATTCTATGTAGAAATAAAGCATTAATTTACATAAAACAAATTACAAGTGAAGATGGATAAACTTAAAAAAAAGTAAATACATAAGGCACAGATGCACGAATTCGGCTCAAAATAATATTTTTAAGATGTAATTGTTCAGATATAGACTCCTCATCCCTATGCACCCAGCTGCAAGTGCCCACATACTTAGCTGCAGTCACCTTCCCCTTTTGCCTAAGTACAAGAAACAAACTTTTCCTGCCTTAGAACCTTTCCCTTACACTGTTTCTCTATCAAAAGTTATTCTTTTAGACTCGCTATGACTCAACTATATATAGCATTTTCATTACAATACCATGGCCCGCAAACCATAGGTGAATCTTAAAACTGACCTATCACCTACCCATACAACGGACTAATTCCCCTTTGACTTGTTACTTAGCTTCATGCTCTGCTTCCTCATTTCGCAAAGACTCTACATTCTTTCACGAAACTATTACCAAAATTTGACCCTAGGGATCCCATTCCAACAAATTTATACAAAATTTTACTATTATGATTAAGCATATGAGCGGTTCATCAAACAAGGTAGTTGATGGTTTAAGTAGAATAAACTTGATGTTGTAAGGATTCCAAGTTAATGTTTTAGGGATTGATGAACTAAGAAAAATATACAAGGATGACACATATTTCAAGGAAGCATATGCAACCTATGAAACCCCAGCTAACATGAATAAAACACAGTGGTCAAGCTATATAATCTAGGACGGCTTGTTGTTCAAAGACAATTGACTTTGCATATCGAAATTCTCCTTGGGAGATAATTTAATAAAGGAAAAGCATAATGGTTGACTATCAAGACACTTTGGAGCTAACAATTTTTTTTCTCTATTGAATTCTTTTTATTTCTAGCTAGGTATGTAAGCTTATGAGAATATATTTGTTGAGAAATGTACAACATGCTAGCATTCTGAAGGAAGAATCTAGAAAACAGGATTATACCTGCCATTGTCGATTCAACTAGGCCATGGGTTTCTATTCGTGTGGAATTTGTTGTGGGAATACCTTGAACCCAAAAGGGAAACAACTCCATCTATATTGTTATGGATAGGTTTTCTAAAATGAATCATTTTATTTCTTGTGCAAATACTACAAATGAATGTAGCCAATTTTATTCTTTAAGGAAATAGTAAGGTTGCATGGGTTTCCCAGAAGCATTGTTTTAGATCGAGATACAATATTTGTATGCTATTTTTGGATAACATTGTTGATGAATCTAGGCACTAACTTGAATTTCATTTCATCTTGTCCCATCACAACCAACATATTGCATGGGAAAGCAAGATAGAATAGGTTATATTGGGACTAATGTTGTCTTATAATGAGTGAAATTCATTTGTAGGTGCTATCAACCTGAAATGGAAAGATAATGTTCAAGGAGGCAAATAAGGAGAGGTTTCAGGAAGACACTTGTGGAGATGGAACACAAAGGTGCTATGATTCAGGACTAAAGGAATCTTGGATCACGACAAAGAGATATAAACTCATGTTAACTTTGAAGGTTTCAATACTATAACTAGACCCGTTGGAGGGTGAAGATGAAGTACACACAAGATCTATCATGAAGGATTAAATACATAGAAACAAAGAGATGAACTTGGAATTGACACATTATAGTGAAGTCTCATCCCAAGTTGCCAAATTGTAGCTCTTCAGAGTGTCAACACAAGAGGATTGTTTTGTCCCATATATTTTTTCCACATTATTGGTGAAATGTAATTATGTAATTTCAAAAATTAGAAGATGTAAAATGTGTGGAAGCCCAAGGGTCACACATGGAATGTGAAGAGGCACTAGGAAGTCCAAGAGTCAAGTAGGGGCTCAAAAGTCATATGGAAGCTCAAAATTCATGAGGGAGGTTAAGTGTCACATGGGAGGTGAATGGTCACCTCATTTGTTATAAATAAACCCTCATAACTGAAGAAAAAGGAATTTTCACCTTGGCTTCTCAAGCATAATATAGGAGAGAAGATTATTCTTTTGAGAAGTAAGTGGTGGTATAATGTTCCATTATTGGTGCTAGTGATTCATCATTGTAATTTTGTATCTTGGAACTTTCACTTAATATCTTTAATATCTTAGAGTCAACACACATTCATGCATGTATCGTGAATGTTGTAAGACTATTCTTTTAATGTTTACAATGTATGTTTTTGTTCATGTGTACTAAGTAAAATGATTTTTTTTTTTTGCTTTAAAATATATCTAATTGGAATTTGTGTCTTACTTGCTTTCATGATCATTGGTACTTTGTGAAACATTTTTTAGATTAACTAATGATTCTCTCTATGCTCCTCTGTGTTTAGAATAGTATTATTAATTTTCTGTTAAAGGCTCACTCTTTCTACCCCGTCTGTGGAAGAACCTTGTATACATTGCAATTGTATGTTTCATAGGGTCTACTTGCTTATCTCAAAGTATATGTGTCCTCCCTTATGTGTTAGTTGCAATCAAGGAAAATATCAAAGTGTAAATGGTGGTCACACCTTTATTCCAGGTGGGGCTCTTATCCCAAATGGTGTGAGGTCTAATTGTGACTTCATAGTCACACCTTTATTCCAGGTGGGGCTCTTATCCCAAATGGTGTGAGGTCTAATTGTGACTTCATACTCGGGAGATCCCCTATGTTAGAAAACTTCTAGCACCATCAACAATTGGGACTAGAAGGAGGGCTAGATGACAAGATGAGCCCATTGAGTATGTTTTGAATCTTCATCTTGAAATGGATCATCCCCAAATCATAATCCTAGGATGTTTTTTGAAATAAATTGATCTTACAATCCCCATAGAAATTATTCATGACTTGTCTCAGTGTAAATTTGGTGGTAGGGGCGAACTAACTGTGCTTGGACATATGGTTCAATTTCTTCATTTATGTATTTATAATGGAATTCATTGTAAATATGTCATGGACATATTGTTCACTCTCACGCTTGAAGGTTGTGTCAAGCATTGGTGCCACTTATTATCAATTATTTTATCCATTCGTTTGAGTAAATCGTTAATGATATTCATGAAGCTTTTGATAGGTACAATTATAAATATGTATATAAAAGGATTAATCATCTTAGAATGAAACCTGATAAATCATTAGAGGATTTTGTTGGTATATTTCTTCACCTTTGTTGTGAATTTTCCGAAGAATATGTGGATTGGGATTTCATGGTTGACAAGTGTCAACGTTTTGTTTAAATCTCTTTGAGGAAACTAAATCTTAATCCCTCGATGTATTTTCTATTACAACTTATATTGATCACGAGGCACCTCCAATTTTAGAGGAGGAACTTGCTACCTCTTTTGTCCCTTCTCCTCCTTTCTCATTACCAAAAAAACAGTTCCCTCATACTGATGTTGACATTGGAAAATATGAAAATAAAATTGTTGATTCACTTATCCCATCTTCATTTCCTTCCCATGGTCAAGATCTTATCCAGAAGAGATTTGAATTTTCTTATACATTCATAGAGAGTAATGTGAAGGTTGATCCCTTGACTCCTGAAATTGATGTGCATAATCCAAATCTTGAATTTGATCTGATTGAAAGTATTGTTTCTTCAGGGGATACCTGTCATTCTCTATCATTTACATCTCATGGCTCTTTATACCTCGATTCATTTGATCCATCCACTCCATCACCATTTTCTTTAGATACTCTTGATTCTCATTTGGCTGGCTCGAGTGGTAATCAAGTACAAGAAGGATACATTTCACGGGTAGAAGAGAAAAAGGATGAAGACATGTTCCAACTTTCTTCTCTCTTTCAAACATCTATATGTCAAGATGGCATTTCTACATTCTTGGTTGGTCAATAATCTTGTGATAATAGTGATCATTCAAGTGAAATTCAAGCCCTTAATCAAAATCAAAGCCTTCATCATTAATGATAGATGATAGACAATCTCATGCCTTAACTTATAGGCTTTATTGACATACTAACAACTGTCATCTCATAAATTATTTTCCCATTGTTATTTCTGATGATAGTTGTTGGCTTAAATATTTTGATTGCATCGAACCCAAAAATAATTATGATTCACTATCTCACCATTCAGATAATTGTTAAGAAGTTAAGGCACTTCAGTTTTTGTTGATGGTTATGTTAGGCCTTCATGACCTCGACAAAGTTCTTGAACAAGATCAAGTTATCTCTTTCTCACGAGATTATCCTCATAGGTCCAATGCAATGATTAATTGCTTATCTCTACAAGAATTTCAATATTTTCAAATTGATTGTTTTCAGTATCAGGATCCAATCGTCGATTGGTTGGAGGAGTCGTACCTCACAAGATATGTTATTAATCATAAGTTCTAATCTTATATTGAGCTTAATGAACATATAGAATAGCGTGCATTTGCAAGTTCCTTTCATCAAGGTAAATTTACAAGTTGTGAAAAACAATTATTTATAGCACAATGTTCTGCTTACAAATGAGACCTTCAACTTCTTGTTCAACTTATTCAGGGAAACATATTTATATTCGTACATTATTTTATATTGTTGCTAATCATTTATATCTTTATTCTTGCAGGTCACGAACAAATCCTTGTGGCTACATTGGAAATTTGATTTTACATGATCTTGAGCTTCCAGTTAAATAGATTAGGGTTAGGTCTAGTTGAAATCTAGTTATTTTTGCATTGCATTGTAGCACTTTTCCCAATTTTCCTTTCTCATTTGAGTTTTTTTCTCTGCATTCCCTTGATTACTCTTTACTTTTTTTTCTTATTTTTTGTGTTTTATGTTATGTCCCTTTCTTTTGTGTCTTTGCTCATGTTTTTATTTTAATAGGACCATGTATGAAAGTTTTCATGTTTAGCTCTATGGTCATGTGGCAAATATTGAAAGGCCAACTGTGACAACTAGAAATGCTTGGCTTACCTTTGGTCTACTCCTTTGTTTGGGCCTAAATTTATTTTAAGATCAATGATGCATGTACAAAAAATACGTTTCATCTTAAGTGAAAGCTCAAGCGGATCTACAATGCACGTATCTATTATAGGGTCATCATTCCTTGAATCATCCCTTTATATTGATTAGTTTTAACATGTCAACTTAGTCGACTAGAGAAGGGAAAGGGGGTAAAACTTAAGATAGCATACTAATTTCATAGGTGTATACATAAGAGTCACTGCAAAAAAAGGAACAACCTCCCTTTCTTATAAAATATGTCGAGATATCTCTTCCGCCCTTGGCAAGATAAATTCCAATAAAACTCTAATGAGCATAAAGTTAAAAAAGTAAATAAAGGGTGAAAGAAGAGAATTATTCTTGCATAGAGAGATGAAGGAAGCAACTTCATCGGGGTACTGAATAGGATCACTGGAAGAAAAGAAATCCTTGTCATTCCTTGAAGTGACTTCGTCGGGGTACTGAACAAGCCTGTTGGCAGAGGAGTAACACTAGAGATGATACTAAAACTTTGAATATCTTAAACTTGTGAAACTCATATACCCCTGCTCCCTAATTGAAACAACTAAAGTTTGACTAGTATTGTGAAGTGTGTTAAGCCAACAAGAGGAATAGTAAGACTACATATTTAATCGAGATAAGGAAGGAAGCTAGGGTGATTAATAGAATGAGACAATACTTCTAGAATGATAGACTTCATATTTATGGTTAGACCTAAGAAGAGAATTTGGGGTTCTTCGAGTGTGTCACCAAGTGTTGTCACTGCTATAGCCCCTCCAAATTTTTTCCTACCTTCAAATTTTGGAGTCTCCTTATAATCATGTCATCTTTTGTTTTAAGCCATTAATGTCATGCTAGATCTTGTTTTTTAAGTGGTCAAGTCTTCATTAGGAATTATAAGTTTCGACACTACTTACTTTAACATGCCAAACTCTTGATGTCTTCATAAGCACATTTTCCAAGACAAACCAATCACACTTCATAGTGATAGTGTTGCACACTCTTTCTCGATAGTGATTATGCATGCCTTACTAACAATCAATGTGCAATGATTACCAACAATAATTGAGTAGTTCCTTGTTAAAGTGATTGCATAGTTACCAGTGATAGTGTAAGGGAATCCTCTACAAATATTGATCGCGCAGTCCTTGTTGGAAGTGAGAGTGTACTTCTTCAGGTTAGTACTATCACACCTCTTAGTGGCAATTAATTCACTCTTGACTCCTAGTTTCCCGACATGCACTAAGTGCACTCACAAACCTTAACCCTAATTGCATGTCTTCTCTCCTTATATAAAGAGTCTAGTCCAAAGCTCATTTTCACATTCATTATTTGATTTGGAGCTTTGCGCATTCTTAGAACATAAAAATCATTCTTGATTGCAAATGTGCCATCTTCTAGGTGAGTTCTCAATTGTCACTTTTTCTTTTGCAAGTGTCACTTTTTCTTTCTTTTTCTCTTGCATGTGTCATTTTCTCTTTCTCTATATTTTGCAAGTGATGCTTTTACTTTATTTCATTCTTGCATGGGTTTTTTGTGTTTTGTTTTTTTCTTGTATCTGCCTCTTTTTCTCTTGCATGTGTCATTTTTGCTTGTTTTCTCATATCTTGTTAAAAGAACCTTAGCACACCTTTTAGAGGTAGTTCCAGTGCAATTCCTTTCATTATTTGATATTATTTATCATTACAACATGTGTTGGACACATTTTCATGGCACAATGCACCATTTGGTCCCAGTTGAAACTTGTGTCATAAAGATATGCACCCTAATTGCCGCACTTGCAGATAAGTGTCATGTTGTTGTCATTTCAATGAATACATGGTTGTTTTGGGTACTATGTATATTTTCATCATGTGATTGATGGTATATGCATATGTGATCATGTTTAAGACTTGTTGTTATGCTCTTTCTCTCTCTCTCTCTCTAGTCCTGTTGATCTCATACTTAGTCAATTTTGGAGTATCTACTTGTCCTCATCTTGTGCAATCCATGAGCACATTCAATCTTCATCTAAGTGATGAGTGCATTATGCACCCCCAAGCCTGAGTTCTGAGATATTTATCTCCTCGAACATCTCCCATCTTGAGGAAAACCTCCTTCATTACACATTGTGCATCCCTAGATCATGGTGACCCAACTCACGTTGCTTACACTTTCCCACTGCACAAAGCCTTGATCAACCCTTCCTTGAGATATGCATTGAGCACTGCTAGTTGACAGTGAGGCCTCCTTTGGCTCCTTACAATGGAAACCTATGCAATACGAAGGCATCCCTCCCTTGATTGTGTAGTCAACATTTCTAGGGCATGGTGACCCAACTTCTTGTTTCTTACACTTGCCCTCTATGCAATGCCTTAATCAACTTTGCCTCCATTGTGCATTTCATAGTCCCAGTGGACAGTAGGGTCATCCCTTAGCCCTTGCAGTGGAAACCTGCACAATAGCTAGAGTCTCCTCTTCAATAATTGTGCATTATCCCATCATAGCCAACATCTTGCATGAGAAAACAAGATAGAATAGGTGATTTTGGGACTAATATTGTCTTGTCATGAGTGAAATTCATTTGCAGGTGCTATCACCCTATCATGGCAAGATAATGTTCAAGGAGGTCAATAACGAGAGGTTTCAAGAAGACAGTTGTTACACAGTAAAATGTCATTGCCATCATGTCAATCTCTCTACTGTGTTGTGAAACCACATTCACCTATGCTCATGCTCCTCAAAATGGCTAAAAAACCCTCTTTGCCTAAGTTAAATGAATCATCACGTCTGTTAATCAAATAACCACGCTGACAGGCGGAGGCCAGTATATCTGATGCGCTGCCAGCGTGGAAGCACACGTCTTTTCCGCGCTGGTCCCATTTTACGAACAGCGCACCCTCCGTTTGTTCTGTTGAGCACTAACCGGACCTCCTCTATAGTTGATCTGCGATGTCAGCGCGCCAGCTCAGTGTCTCACCTGTGCTGATCCTGTTTGGGCGAATTTGTTCTAACAACCAACCTTCCAGATCTCTCCAGACTTGGTTGTTAGCATTGTTGAGGTCGCCATCCTTTCTCTGGCATGTTTGTTCGACTGACCATCCACTTATCTTGGGGGAGAGCTCATCCTTTACCTATTCATGGAGACTCTTTCTCCTTTATAAGCCTCCTCCATTGCCCATGAGCAGCTAGTTTGGAACATATAGACTTTGATAGAGGAATTCTTAGTGCATTAGTGCTGCTCTTTGTAGGCATTTGGTGTGTTGTGTGAGGATTGTTTTAGAGCTTGAGGAAGGTTATGAGTTTGTTGCCTTTTATGTGAGAGAGAGACCTCTTTGACTTGGGAGATCTACTTCAAAGGTGAATGCTTGGAAGACATGCTGGCTGGACCCTCTAGAGAAGGACTCAACGTCAGGACTTTGGTTGTACCTTACTCTATTTTCTGATTAATAAAGATAGATGACTACTCTTATGGTTCCATTTCCATTTGTCCTATGAATGATTAATGTAAATTGTATCCTTCCTGACTGATACATAGTTGTTTTTAGTAGATTTTACGCATGTGTTTGTTCTCTCTTCGCTTGTGCAGGTGTCTGTCCGCGAGGATAGTGGAGGATTGTGATCGGCTGGAGTGAAGGAGCGAGAGGATTATCTCTTCGACAAACGTAGCGTTGGAATCCAAGTAGGTTTCCTTACCCACTTGTTAATTACAACTAGGAACCTGCGGTGCAGCATTGTTTGATTGTTGCTAGATCCCTGTTGGGCTAGTAGGGATCGCCTCTATCCGTAGAGGGGATTTACCTCTCCAACAATTTGGCGACTCCGCTGGGGAGCTTGCCTGTCTCTTTGTGTGTCACCTTTGTTTTGATTATTGCTCCTTTGTCAAGGTTTGGGGATTGTTTTGCTGTTGGTTTGTTTCTGGGTTCGTCCTAAGGACTACCTTAATTGCCTTGAAAACCTGTTGCTTTGGTTTGGAAGTTTTTGTTCAAATTTATTTGCTTTTCAGCCTCAGCGCGTTTTATTTTAAAACAGCTGCACTGACATCGCATCCTGTCTTCTTTGTTGTCTCTGTCATCGTGCTTGTATATTCAGACAGTCACGCTGACCTGGTTTTTCGGGCCAGCGCCCTTTATTCATGTCCTTCCGCGCTGACAGCGCAAAGTTGCTACAGACACTTTTCTGTCATCGCCTTGTTGCTGTAGGTCACCCGCGCTGATCCTGTAAAAATTCTTTTTGTCCAAATTGACCTACTGAACCTCTTGGTTTTGGCTTTCCCCTGCTTTTTCTACTTGGCTTTTGGCTTGATAACTTTGTTTGAACTGTGACTCTCTTGCTTGCGAGGCCTCGTTCCATGAGAACTCGTTTATCGCTTGTTTTCGGTTTGTGCAAAGCCTTCCTTTTTGCTCTTATTGCTTGGTTTATGTTTTGCCTTCACTTTTTGCGATTACTGAAGTGCGTCAAACCGTCGTTTGTTTGGTCGCGGACTCTCATCCTTCGGGTGTTCGCTTGTCTCCATTGATTTCACACTCAAACCCTAGGGCATCTAGTGGTTGTGTGTGTCTAGCCTCCCGTCCGGGATTTGGTGTTCTTGGTTGGCCAGCCGACTTCGTTTTGTTTTCACGGTTGTTTGGTGATTGTTGAAAGTGATTGATTGTGTTCCAAGCAGTTTGCTTTCCTCCGTTGAATTCCTCATTGTCTTGTTGAGCTTAGATTACAATAGCTCATAAGCCTTTGTGTTCCTTTGATTTGGGAAACTGGTTTAGTGACTTGGGAATTGTCTTGTGTGTGCATTGAGTGATTTAGTTTTTCACTTAGTGTTGCTATCTCTCTAATTCATTTTAAGAGAACTTTTATGTCATTGGAAAAGTAGAGCAAACTAGTATCTTTTGCATTGATAGTTGAAAGGAAAAGGACATTTCGTTATTTTGTGCTTTCAAAAAGAAAAGTTTCATTTCCTTGCTGTTAGTTGCATTAGGTTGCGTGATTGCTTGAATTCGTTTTGTTTGTTTGAAAGATCCTTAACTCTTTTTAGCTAGAATTCATCGAACAAAATGATGATCTTTGGCATATATTTGCATTTAGGTGTTTTTGAGAGATCATACGGTAGGACCTGAAACTCAAACCTAATTCAAGATCAACTGTAAAATTAACCAAATTTATCTAAAAACGCATTGGAAGTTAATGAGAACATCTAGAGGTCTAGGATAGAGACGTGTTCCCGCGTCTTTAAACCTAGTAGCTTAACGTTGAGTGGTTGGGTGATTCCTCCACGGTGAGACGATAAGTGCTAGTACGGATTGGGCTCCCACGTACCGTCGCGTATATATGGGGAGACTCCATTAGGCTTGCATCCTTTATCCATAGGAAGCCGAGTCTGCCGCCCTGTGAACCGTAACGCACCGAACACAGCATTCGGGAAGATTGACTGCAGTACGTAAAGTCCTTGGTGTTCTCATATGATTGCCAAGGTGTATAAGCAGTTTTACGGATTGCTTGGTAAACCTTTTGCCTAGAACTTCCAGAGTAGTCAGCTTCTGATCATTTTCAGACTGCCTAACAGAAAAGGTGTAAGTGAGCGTCTTGTCACTTCGTGCTCGTTAAACATTCGAAGGCGATAGAGTCATCTTTTCGTCCTTTTCTCGACTCTTGAAACATGAAAAGGTCAAGTTTGGTTCCCGCGTCTTAAAATTCATTTGGCCACGATAACATTACCTGGTTAGATCTTGTGTGCGTTAGTTTGAATAGGATTCTTTTTGGTTTCCTATGACGACTTTTCCTGGGTTCACCAACCTAAGTTCCCCTTCTGATGGGAACCCTAGCCATTTCCCTCCTTTTGGGAATGTTGGTGCTCCTTATATGGCGACATTACCCCTTCCAGGGTTAACAGTCGGGTTGCCTGTTTGGTTGTTTTCAACCTCTTTGGTCCCTACCGTGTCGGCTGATACTTCGTCAGTCCCTCCACCTGCACAACATCATGTTGAACCTAAGGTGGACCTCTCTCCTTCGACGCCTACTTCTACGTCTCCTTCTTGTACTTCGCCTGGTGAAAGTTTTGATTCAAGTAACCAGGTGGCTAAGAAGAAGAAGAAGAAGACCAAGAAGAAGAAGTCTCCCAAGAGAGAGGATACAAGTACGACTGTTCCCATAAGTGCACTTGAAGTCGGGCCTCCTTCCACCCTCCCGCGGAAGATTAAGTTTCCTTGTCAGTTATGCAAGGAGAACCACCTTCTTCGTGATTGTCCTGGTATTCCCAGGATCTTAGACATGTGGTCTCGTGATTCGGCCCGCCCCTCATCGTTTGCTGAAGCTCAAGGCGATGTTCCCTTATTAGTTGGGAATGGTAAAAGGAATGGGAAGATTCGAATCCCCTGCAGACTTTGTGAAGGAAATCATCCCCTTCACCTTTGTCCACTCATGGATAAAGCCTCCGCTGTTTTGGAAAGTCTCTCAGCACCCTCACCCCAACTCCCCGTTGGATATCAACGTCTTTCTGCAGTTGCAGATCATTCGCCTCCTGACAATGAGATTGGTTCACATTCTCCTCTTGTCCAGGCCCCTCTTCCCGAACCTGGCTGTGCCCAGCCTGTTCCAGACCAACCATTCGTCAGAAAGAGTGTCGACCAGAGTTCACCTCTTGTCGACCACTCTGTTTCGGAAGAGTCAAATTCCCATGTTCTTCTCGTCTCATCGAATTCTCCTGAGCTCGATGATGGTTTTCCCATCCCAACCTCTCCGGAGAACTGTGATTCGGTTCCTTCCGAGCAGGGGGGCAACCATATGGTTCCCCCAACAAGTAGTTCGGTCATCTCCTTCGATTGGAGTTGTTTGACTACCCCTCCCCTTCCATCCCATGTGCCTTTCTGGGTCACCGCCTATGCCTCTCATATGGCGCTGCCTGGCACTGTGTTAGATGAAGGGGCATCAGTTAGTCTTATGCCCGTTACTACTTGGCGAGCTTTGGGTTCCCCATCGCTTGTACCTGTCGCACCGAATCTCACCGCTTTTGACGGAGGAACGAGTCAACCATTAGGGATCCTTCCAAAGTTCCCTATCACTTTGGGGGGCAAGACTGCCTATATAGACATCTCGGTTACCCAAGGTCCTTTAGACTTCAGTCTTCTCCTTGGTCGTGACTATGTGTATGCCATGGGAGCCCTTGTTTCTTCACTTTTCCGTGTGGTTTGCTTTCCACATGACGGAAGAATGGTGACGATCGACCAATTATCGTTCGCTCGTCCCCGAGCCCCTACGGCACCATTCCCCTTCCCTCTTGGTTCCCATCCACCAGTTGCATCTGTCTCACCCCAGATCAACTATGTGGCCACCTCTCCCATGCCTGTACCCAGCAATGCCGCTATCGTGCATAGTGTTCTGGGGGCATTGGGTCCCGATTTCCGAGACGTCGACCTCCCATCCGGAGTGCCACTCTTGGAAGCCCCAACTTCCTGTTCATTATGATGAAGTCCGGGCGGAGCACAGTTCCTTTTCCCATGTCAAGCTCCTTAAAAAATGAAATTGGGTATGACCGGAGCATGGTTCGTTTCCCTATGTCAAGCTCCTTAAAAAATGAAACTAGGATTGGGCGGAGCATAGTTCCTTTTCCCATGTCAAGCTCCTTAAAAAATGAAATTCGGTCTGATTGGAGCATAGTTCACTTTCCTATGTCAAGCTCCTTAAAAAATGAACCTAGGATTGGTTGGAGCATAGTTCACTTTCCTATGTCAAGCTCCTTAAAAAATGAACCTAGGATTGGTCGGAGCACAGTTCATTTTCCTATGTCAAGCTCCTTAAAAAATGAAACTAGGAATGCGGAGCACAGTTCCTTTTCCCATGTCAAGCTCCTTAAAAAATGAAATTGGGTATGATCGGAGCATAGTTCGTTTCCTATGTCAAGCTCCTTAAAAAATGCAACTAGGATTGGCTCGAGCATAGTTCCTTGTCTTGAGTCAAGCTCGTTAAAAAATGAATCAAGGACCCGAGCATAGTTCCTTGTCTTGAGTCAAGCTCGTTAAAAAATGAATCAAGGACCCGAGCATAGTTCCTTGTCTTGAGTCAAGCTCATTAAAAAATGAATCAAGGAGCCGAGCATAGTTCCTTGTCTTGTGTCAAGCTCGTTAAAAAATGAAACCAAGGAGTCTCGAGGATAGTTTTAATCTTGTGGCAACCTCGTTAAAAAATGAAACATGATTGGTCCGAACATAGTTCTTGATCTTGTGTCAAGCTCGTTAAAAAATGAAACAAGGGTTATGAGGATAGTTCTTTTACTGTGTCAACCTCATTAAAAAATGAAACAACACCCTTTCCCAATCGAGTCTTTGATTAAGATCTCGTAAAATACAAGCCGAGTCTTTCCAAGATCTCGAACGTGAACCTTCATTACATCCACTTTGTTGAATGCAATGAAGCTTGGGGGGCATGTACCTCGTTTTGCGTCATTAT
>APFE031390939.1:0-10043 GCA_000404065.3 Pinus taeda | reverse complement strand
TATGATCTAGGAGAGGACCTGCCGCCCCCTCTGCGCCTCACTTTGTCAGCCTTTGCATGGGGACCGTGCAGTGCCAACGTCAACCTCTTCGCTGTTCCTCTGCGTCATAGCCTCTACGCTGTCCCTTCTCTGCTCTGCGTCTTTTGCTCTTGCACTCTTCACTGATGCTGCTACCCTCTCTCTCCTCCTCACTTGCAACTCTCCCTCTGAATCGATTTCCTCTCGCCGAACTTCGACTAGTGAGAAAATCGATCTTACTCGGGTAATCGAGTATTTGCTTGGGGTGTTTTCCAAATGCCCATCGAAGTCCTGATAATCCTCCAGTTGAGAACCAAAGATGTGGATTAGATTCTATTCAATGGCTCAGATCATTTGGACTTGATTTTTGTTTTCTTCTAGAAGTTTCACCCACAGTTAGATTAATACCCTTTAACTATTTTAATTTCCTAAGTTTACACTTGCAGACCCATTAAAAATAATTAATTATTTTAATAAAACTGTCTCTGGGTGGAATTTCCCAAAACGATTTCTGGGTATTGTGGAATGCATGTGTCCAAGCCTCCTTGCAAATTTTGAGACTTAGAGCACATCCGATGCTACCAAAAATCAACATTTTCACCCGACAATTCGTGTTGCAAGTCATTGGTCCAAGTCCTGTGTCATTTGAAGGACAACTAGTCACCAAACTAGGCCATTAGGCCTAAGGGTTTGCCTCTTTTCCTTTTGTTTTTCCTCTCTGTTTTGCTACAACCATTAAATGCAGTCATTTAACTTGAATTAAATCATTAAAATTCACTGAAGATCATACAATAATCATTCGATATAATTAGCTAACTATTGGAACTATTGTGGCATTAATAATTGTGCACCTTGTGGGTTTATGGAGGGCTGAATCAATGATTTTCTGAGTTCTAAGACTGATATACATCATTTTGAGGTTTGATCTGAACTTCACAAATCTGATCTATAGCTTCTAAGCAGTTTAATAATCATTGGAAAGCTGAATGCATGAATTTTCTAGCTTAGATTGGGCATTGAACATTCTCTTGACTGCTGATATAAAATTGCAGACCTCTGAATACAAGGTTGCAGCAGTGATAAAACACTTATAAGTCTCTAAAATTGGCTAATAAGCTCTCATAATTTATAATCATTAATGGTTGATGTGATTTAGGCTTAATTCTAATCATTGGTATGTGGTTTTTACTCTTGCATCCTCAAGCACAAGTGCTCTAACCAAGTTAGTAAGTGTTTGATTTAATTGGTTAAATTATTCTAAGTGACATTGTGGATTAAAGTTCTAAATCTCTTGCTATTGGATAAGTAGATACATTGCTCATTGGTAAACTGGATATCTCTTGTGGATCTCATAATCAAGTTTAAACATAAGTGTGATAAGAGAATTTAGTCGTGTGTCAAATTGGCACATTGTTTGTTCATTGATTTTAATCTTGAAGTTGCTAATTGTATCAAAGTAGAAAGGCCTCGACCCCCCTCTAGAGGAGTCGTCCAGCCTCTGGGAGGCCTCGACCCTCCTCCTTCACCCTTGCTGCAGCCCTTTTAGGGGATTTTCCCTTAGCGACAACCCTTTATGGCTAGGCCGCAGTCCCTAAGGGCCTTTTCCCTTAAGCCACAACCCGTGGAGGGCTTGTGGCAGGCCTTAGAGGCCTCCTCCCTTGAAGCTGCAGGCATTTTAGGCCTTTTCCTAGGCAGTTGCATGCCTTAGAGGCCTTGCAGCCCTAGGCCGCACGCCTAGGAGTGAATTTGAGTTTATTTGGCTAACACTTGGTTTTGTAGCTTATCTAGTCTCTTGGGCTAGGGTTTCAAGGACCGAAGTTGCCAAGCAAGGCCTCAACCAGCCATTAGTGCCCTAGTTGCAGTCATAAGAGGGCTGTTATATTTGTTTTCAGCTGACAATTTGTGTTGTAGGTCATTGGTCCAAGTCACAAGTCATTTGAAGGACAACTAGTCACTAAACTAGGCCATTAGGCCTAAGGGTTTGCCTCTTTCCCTCTTGTTTTTCCTCTTTGTTTTGCTACAACCATTAAATGCAGTTATTTAACTCGAATTAAATCATTAAAATTGACTGAAGATCATACAATAATCACTCAATCTAATTAGCTAATCAATGGAGCTATTGAGGCATTAATAATTTTGCACCTTGTGGGTTTATGGAGGACTGAATCTCTGGAGTCTGATTTTATGAGTTGTTCTAAGTCTGATATACATCATTTTGAGTTGTGATCTGAACATAACAAATATGATCTATAGCTTCTAAATAATCTAATAATCATTGGTAATAATTGGAAAGTTGAATGCATGAATTTTCTAGCTTATTTTGGGCGTTGAACATTGTTTCTCGACTGCTGATATAGAATTGCAGACCTCTGAACACAAGGTTGCGGCAGTGATAAAACACTTACAAGTCTCCAGAATTCGCTAATAAGCTCTCATAATTCATAATCATTAATGGTTGATGTGATTTAGGCTCAATTCTAACCATTGGCATCTGGTTTTCACTCTTGCATCCTCACACAAGTGCTCTAACCAAGTTAGTAAGTGTTTGATTTAACTGGTTAAATTTCTCTAACTGACATTGTGGATTAATGTTCTAAATCTCTTACTATTGGATAAGTAGATACATTGCTCATTGGTAAATTGGATATCTCTTGTGGATCTCATAATCAAGTTTAAACATAAGTGTGATAAGAGAATCTAGTCTTGTATCAAATTGGCACCTTGGTTCATTGATTTTAAATCTTGAAGTTGCTAATTGTATCAAAGTAGCATTGATCTTGTCTGTTAGTATTACTTGTCACATTTTCTAGCACCGTTAAGCTTAAGCACTTTCTCTCTTGTGGTTGAGATTGTCTATTGTTTCAAGTATTTCATTATTTATAATTGAAAAATCATTGTAATTGAATACTTAAGTAATTAAGTAATCTCAGCTTAAGAGCACCCATCCATCTCTAGCCCATGCATACTAGGAATAGTTCCTTGCATTAGTAAAATTTACTTCCAAGCTTAAGCTTGGTGGATAGATAGATAGACCCACCTTTCTCATCTAGCTTGAGGAGTCTAGAAACTTTTTTGTGGTGAACACGGTGACCTTGCGGTCATCAGAGCCACAGTCTTTGCAGCGCCGTAGGCACCTGGTGGTTAGAAACCCAGAGGAGGTAGTTTTAACCAAGCCTCAGCTTGCTTCCCCCCAGATTCTCTTTCACGACCTACTTAGAGACTAGCTTCAAAACAAGTAAGGGAGAGGACACACTTAGAATAGGCATATAACCTAAAATTAACCAAGATTCTGCATTTCACCTAATTTGTAGGATTTCCATATCATATAGGATAGCAAAGCATCTCCAAGCAACAACTGTTCATTTGGTCATTTGGTATATAATTGATAAAAGGCAAGTAATTGACTCCATAAGGCACTGGTCTCACATAAGAATCTAATTTAGTCTTTAAAACTTGCTAAATCAACCAAGTGGCTAGGTGATTCAGTTGTGTCTCCCGAACTTGTTGGTTGCCAACGAGTCTTGCAGTCTCATATTCCATAGGGACTAGCCCCCATAGCCTGATGTTGGGAGATAGCTAGAACGGAGAGGGTAGGGATCAAAGTGACAATCCCCGCTCTGAGTCTTTGTCGCATCGTGCATGTACAATTTGAGCGACAATAGGACTAAAGTTTGTTTTAGGCATTTCTGAGGTCTCCCTCAACCCTTATACTCACAAAAGTACAAGACTATTTGAAGGTTGTTTGCTAAAAGCATATTTTCGCATTTTCTTGGAACAAATTTTGGAAAGTCCTTGAGGGGCTATGAAAGGTGTTTGATGATTATTTGAAGACAGTCTCCAAAAATGATCATAGGCTTGTTGAGAAGTTGTATTTGAAGCAGTGTTGGAGACTTGTGTTTGACCGAAGTCCCTTCAGTGGCATCTCCGTGGAAAAATAACAGATTCTTTTAAGCAAAAATTGGAGGAAATCACTATAGGGTTTGAGGACTAGTTAAGCCTATATCTGAGCTATATTCAAGCAATCTAAAGTGAACATCAGAGGCCTGTATCTGAGCAAAACAAAAGGTTTTTTTGTTGTTCCAAACTAGGGCCTGCTTATATCAAAATCAAAGTCCAATTGAAATTTGAGTTGAAAATTGATTAGGAGTTTGAAGCATAAAAACTGATAGCTTGTAGGCTTGAATGTAAAAATACACGAGGTATTTGAAATAATAATTTATTCTATATATATATATATATAATGTATAAGTGATATGATTGTTACAATGAAGCTCTGCTTTTATACCTAAGCAGGCGACCTTTCATGATTAGGCATGCCTTTTAGACATGCCTTTTCGCTTAACTTAATGACTATTTAACATAATCAAATTTTGATTATTTAATATTTACATTTATTTTTATTTATTTACTTGTTATGAATTATATTCATAACATAGCCCCTTCCTTTGGAAGCTATTTTTTTCACTTAGTGTTTGTCGTCTCCATGTGTATAATCTGATCATCCTCTTGTCTTATAACTCATTAGTAATATTCGCTTTGGAAATTTTTTTTTTAAATAAATAAATATTATATTTTTTCCAATATTATATATATTTAATATATATATTATATATTAATTATATATATAATATATTTTAATGAATTAATCATTATATAAATTAATTAGTTAAATTAAATTAAATTATATTGTCGTAATATAATGTACCTATACTTTTGTTGCTGCGATTATGCGTGGTGGTTTGGTCAACACTGCCATGGGAGGATTCACGCTACGGAGGGTGCACTTGTCATCTGAGTTAATCATCTTTGAGGGATTGAACCGTCGACGCCATAATCCTTTTAAAAGGCGTGATACGTCACTAGGCACCGTAATGTATGACGCATGAACTGGGGCGCAATGCTTGACGACGGGGGACACCAACCCCTCTTAATCGGTGTGTGCGTGTGCGACTCCTCATCGGTTGGACAGACGCAGCAATCAGAGGGCTGTTTGACACTTAGCTTCATCAACATAATAGTATTCATTCCCATAGAGATGGAGCCCTTGTCCGAATATCTTGGCAGCCTGTAACCGAGCATCGTGCTATGAAAAGTGCAGACAACGGTAATGATACCTCGAGCTTTATCGAATGCAAATCGTTGTCGATTATCATGTCTCTGAGATCTTTGAATCCCATGGAGGAAATGAAATTCAGTAGTTTGTTGACATCGATTGGTTTTCAGATTATGCATTGCTTGCTATATACCCAGAAGAGTACTTCTCTCCCGATCGCCGGGTTATGTCGGTATAGGTTTGAGGTTAGGTCGTTTAGTAGATTTTGCGCAATGTTTTCGAGCTCCTTGTTGGAAATATTTTTGTTTTCGCTGCGGAAAACAAATAAAGTTGTCTTTTGAGGGACGATTTCATTTCCTCAATATTGAAATGGAAGACGAATAGATTTCCTTTATCTGATTGAAATCTCATTTCACCGTCGCAGGGTGTTTTTGTGCCTTCGTGTTGATGGCTATCGATGTACCCGGGGATCATATAATCATTAACGAAGTTTATGTGGCTTTCACGAGATTGGACTGTGCGGTGTGGCATTGTGGTGGATATCTGATTTCTTGAGCTTCTGATGTGGTTTTCCTTGTCTCCTTTTATATCCTTCTCTGGAGCTACAATAATAATAACTCTCTCCTCGGAGTCTAGAACACCCTCAATTCTGATCTTTGCACCTGTCTCTTGTTTGGTTGGCTTTATAACGTTGCCTCCCTTGCCAATTATACCTCCAATATTTGATCCAACACAAAGTATACTAAAAACTGTTTCGTTGGGTCCCATTTTCAAAGGAGTTGGTGGGCCTCGAGATGATGTAGTAGCACATTTTTTTTCTCTACCATTGGGCTCTTAGAAATCCCATTCGTAATTCCGCTTTTCACGAGGCATAACAAATGAAGGTTCCATGACATGAAGGAAGAGCACCTCCTCTTTCTTCCTTTGCTCCCAACAATTCGAACTTCAGATCTGTCGATTAGAGGAATTGTTTTGAAATCTTGTAAACCTATAACTGAAATCAGAAAACCCCCTTACAAAAGCAGCACAAGCAAATTTTTGTTCTTATTGGTTACTATTATTACATCAATTCTACTTCGATGTAGGAGTTCCATAGTCTGCACCATGATCAAGTCTCACAAGACATTGTAATAAATCTTGACGATTTTTTGTATCAGCTTTAGTTACTGATTTAGGATTGATGTTCATCAACCTGTTATTTTTAGAGGAGTCTTGCATGCAGCATAACTATGCTGGTCAATCTAAGAGCAATATGATGAATCTTGTCTAAATCAGAAGCACATCTTTGACATCAGGAAAGAATATGACGAATCTCTTAAGGCATATTTAGAGCAGAGCGCTTGACAGATCAATGGCACACTTCACATCAATAGACCTGAGGTATGAAACTTGATGGTCCAGTCATGTTTGAGTTGTTATTGAAGTAGGAGTTGTCAGTATACAAGGATTAGATTTGAAGTGTGGACACATCTTTGTACATCTAGAGCACGCATCAGCAACAAGGAAGGTTTATTGAATATCTTTGTAAGTGGGTCACTGTCCTTGGTATGGGAGCCCACAATTCATTTCTCTATTTTATATTTTTAGGGTGGTTGGGTGGTGCAATGCAGGAGTGGGAAGTCTCTTTCAGGTTGGAGCCTGAAAATACTTCAAGGTGGTAGGGTGGTGCTAGGGCAAATTGGAGCTTGCAAGGTGTTGAAGCATTCTTTCAGTTGGAGCTGATAAAACTAGGGCATTGGAGCGTCCTTCCAGTTGGAGTTGGTAATTAGGGTGTAGGAGCATCCTTTTAGGAGTTGGAGCTTCTTAATAAATTGAATGCTTTTCGAGAGCACTAGGAAGTTGGTGCTTCCCTTTCAGTTGGAGCAGAGAAATATTGTACTCATTAAATTATATTAGAAAAGCATTCAGTGGTTTTTCTCCTAGAAGGGTTTCATCTAAAAATTTCTTGTGTACTACTCTTGCGATGTGTTGATGATTTATGTTTGATTAAATGTTAATGCCTTGAAATTTAATAATTTACAATTGTAAGTGAAATACTGATTCAACCCTCTCAGTATTTCCAACACTCTAGGCCTAAAACCATAGCACTAGAGGGTCCTTTTATAATCGACTGACTTTGTTGAGCCTTTCTTACCCTTATCAATGTGATGGATATTTCTGATCAAAACTAACTTGACAAGCTTGTGAAGAAGGAACCTTCTCCTCTTTCTCCTTCTTCCACATTAATAATGGTTGCAATCAAGTCTACAACCTCTTTAGTTGGATGGATCGCAAATTGGATACTCTCTAAATATATGGGTAAATGAAATGTTTTGAAAAGTACTGGCTAGTTCCAAATGCCTCTGCCTCTTGCTTGGCGATGAATGTTTAGTACTTGGACCTTAGCTGTCACGGCCAATTGATCACTAGCTTGGAGTCATGAAAGACATCAATGTCTATAATTCCTCCTTTGGCTACTTGCTTGTGTTGAGAAATGTAACTAGTATCGGTCTTCATAATTGTATTTGAGTCATGATGTAATATATTTATAAAAAAATCGGAGGAAATTATTTGCAAAAGAAAAGTTATTTATTAGCATGGGTTTCATGCTCATTTATTTTATTTCTAGATCAAAAGCACCCATTGAGTGCTCTAGGGTTTGTTTCCTAAGTCAAAGTCTAAGTCATGGTGTAAAAGACCCTTCTTGGGCTCATTGTGTCAAAGAAAGAAACTTATTTAATGTAATTTGGTCATGCAATACTTCACCACCAAGTCAGCCCGCCTGTTTTTGAGCTTCAAAATACTATATATACCCATGCATTTGACCTATTGAGAAGTAGATCCACTTATGGCATTTAATCTGCAACTAGAAGGAAAGATAAAGTGCGAAACAAAAGGAGAACCTATGCTATTACAAGAGGAAAAGGAAGCCAAGTGAAGGAGTCTATAAGTCTATCAAAGATTTGAAATTCATTATCTTCTATGACATGTGCGAGTTTACTGAAATACTTCAGGGGCCGAAAGGTGCAGGACTGAGTTAGGAGATCGAAAATTGCAGAAGTAGGAAGAAAAGGGCTGAGACCCTAGTTGACATGATGTTTTTCTTAACTTGATTTTTGGAAGTTTGACTTATTCATGGGAGGATAACTTGGTGGATAGGAGGAGGTCTTGGTCTTAGTTGTCTCATTTGATTTGGTTCTTGAAGAAGAGGAGATATTTGGGTTTTCTCCTCAAAGAGGGGTTTTGCCCTGGTTGAGAGCCTACATCTTGTGTCCTTGATCTTCTTGTTTATGTTTTGGTAGTTACTTAATGATAAGAAGATAAAAGAAGATATAAAGAAATTGAAGAAGAGTTAAAAAAAAGATAAATAAATATCACAAGCAATTATCAATATAAGAAAATCTTTCTGCCTTTATGATTTTCTAACATGGTATCATAGTAAAGGTGAAGAAGAAGAAAAAAGAAACCTTGAAAGTCATTTGTTCCAATCACAGTATGAAGGGATTCAAGCAAGATTATAAGAAGAAGAAGAGCCTCATAGTCTGACTTGTAAAAATCAGTCGAAAGAACTAGGTAGTATCTCATTGAATGTTCAACAAGCCAGATCATAAGCGTAGTCAAGGCCGAGTACCTTGTGAAGAAGATTGAAATTTTGAGCATGAATCTAAGGGTAAGAAATTACCACAAAGATCTGGAGTAACATGAGTTTTGCATTTGTTGGATGGTGTTGTCATTGATGTCAATCCCAGGGTTTGAATGGTTTGATTTTGATTAAAAACAATAGTCATTGATGTCAAATAAACAATAAACACTTCTTAGTAATTGTCTATATTACAATAAGTTGAAGGCTACACTATTGCATAGTTGAAAACTTAGGTCCTAGGGTTTGGGTTCCCTGGATTAAGGGTGTACCCCGACTTTGTCGGGGGTTTTTAAAGTGGAAAAACATTGAATTTGGGTTGGAGATTCACATAATTGGATTTTCCTCGAAAAGATCTTTCTGGTGGTATGTGGAATGCCACATAAGTCCTCTTGGTTTGACAAATATTCCCATTTGAAGTTAGGGACCCCAGTTGGTGGGGTAAAACCCCACAGGAGTGTCACTTGGCTTATTTTCATTGGTTGTGGGTATCCAAATTTACGCATAAGAGTTCCTTGTCATAACTTGTGGAAGAATCACCTTAAGAAAAGTAATCGCAAATGTCACACCCATACGACACATATAGGGAAAATTCTCTCATTAATAGCATAAGTAGGTGTCACTTAGGGTGTAAGGTAACTATTGACAAATTAATAATATTAAAAAGAAAGATGTTTAATCTCCTTAAAGCTCTCCAACGTTTACTTAATGATGCCTTCTCCAAACACTATAAGAACTCCCCTAATGCCTTTAATTTTTAAAAGTATTACTAAACCCTTATCGACTCTAATGTCTGATTTCATGGAGCCCCTCTAGGCCTATGAAAGGAAACCTAACCTCACGTTTAAAACACATAACATTTCATCACAATTATCTGATGACTTTAGCTCTGAATTTCGGCTTACTAGAAGACTTCTATCAGACCAGACAGTAACTCCTCAAAACAAATCAATTCATATTATTCCTTCAGGTTGGTATCTCACGATGAATGTTCATATTCTCCATTATTTATTTACATCAATTTCAGTTATTCACCCAATCTTGATGATTAGGTGTCAACATTCCCCCCTTAATCTGAAGGGATGTTCGTGAGTCCAAGCATCGTTCTGAATCTTTCAAGCTTTTCTCTTCCAAGCACTTTGGTGAAGATGTCTGCAATTTGCTCATTCATGGAACAATGGCGGAGATGGATTGTTTTGGCCTCAATATGATGTCGAATCAGATGATATTTAGTATTGATGTGCTTCGCTTGATCATGGAACTTTGGGTTCTTGGACAACTTTATTGCAGAGGTATTGTCAATCATGAGTGGAGTTGATTGTACTTGTTTTACCTGCAAATCTTCAAGAATTT
>APFE031390924.1:174522-219480 GCA_000404065.3 Pinus taeda | reverse complement strand
GTTTGTCACTAGAGAGTCTTAGACTCCTAGGGAGGTTAGGTTTGTCCGCAAAAATAACTCTTTCCGCATGACACTAATGATGATTTCGTTGTTTTTGAAAACCATACCACATGAATTCTCTCCAAACTATTGAAGAGAATGGGGTATGAAGGAAAAGGCTTGGGTGTTAATGGCCAAGGCATTGTCATCCATATCAAAGTGGAGGAATTACCCTATCAAACAGGACTTGGGTATGTACGAAATAAATTTGGGGAATGCACTGACATAGCTAGCAAACCACCAACAATAGATGATGAGCAGTTCTCATCAGTTCTTTCCAAATCGACAGAGGATGTAGAATATGTTTATTTCCTTTCAGTTTCATCGTCACATAATATGATTTCTGTTAGAGATTTGGAGATCTGAATTACAAGGACAAACATGAGGCTCCTTACCAGGACAAGGCACGAGAAGGAAGAAAAACTTGGTATTAATAACCAATGCATAACTAAACCATTGAAGGTTGTGTAGAGACCTCAATTTGCGGGCTTGAGACACACCGAGGGAGAATGCTTGAAGATATCAGATGCTTCTAAGACATTGTCGAAATCGTCGAGGAAAGAGAATGATGGGAACACATCCCCATCATCCCATGGTAGTGCCCATGGGAGGGAAAGAGCTGAGGCAAGCTCTCATCATCATACTTACACCAGAGATATCACAGAAAGGTATAACCACTCTCAATATTCGAATGTTCATTTTGATTATAATCATGTTGTTAATGGTGAATGTAAAACATGGAATCGAAAGACATGTACCTTTTGTGGATTACATAACCATACATTTTCGAAGTGTTGGAAAAAAATGGCAGCCCACAAAAGGATGAGGCATGAATGACCCTCTCAACCGTAGGTAAAGAAACATGTTAAGTAGATTTGGAGGAAGAAGAACTATTGCAGTCATTGCGATAGAAGTGGCCATCAAAGAGCCACTTGTTGGAGGCTCCATCCAGAGAAACGCCTTAAAAACAAAGTGTTGATGCATGAACTAGATGAAACAATTGTTTGACAAGAAAAAACAACACAGGGGGATGACCCATTCACCTTGATAAGTGAGAAATGGTTTTTATATATGTTAGCATTGCATGGTCGTTGTTTTGTAAATCATTTGTTGCATTTTAAAATATAAAAGTGATGATGTGTTTTCCATCACTTGTTAGGCAGCAATGATGTCTGGTCTTATTTTGAGTTGCATTTTAAACTTTGAAAGTGATGTCATGTTTCCATCACTTATCAAAGCAAATAATGTTTGGCCTTATCTTTGTAAATCATGGGTTGCAGTGATGATGTGTTTTCCATCACTTGTTGAAGCAACAATGATATGTCGACCTTGTTTTCGTATTTGGGGTATTGTTTCCATTTTGATATAAACTTGACCACTAAGTATATGTTACAAACTCGTGGAAATTATGGGATTTTTGGGTCATTAGTTGGTCATGTATGTCAATAAAGTAAGTTCCAAAACAATGTACTACAGGTTACAGAGGTTGCAGGTTTTGGCTCATCGCTTAAGGCTCCGACGAGCAAAGGTGAAGGAGATGGAAGCGAGGCCTTTTAGGATGCTTGTGATATAGACAAGGTACAGAAGTTCCAGATTATTTTTAATGCTTTTGGAGGACCAAAAGCTCCTCAGTGGGGTGGATTGATATAGGTGGCACCAAACACATGTAGGAGTCCAAGAGGACTCAGGAAGGGTAAAAAATCAAACTTTTTGGATTATGCTTGAACTAGATTCATGTTAGAGATCTTGACGTCGTGCTTGCAATGGTGCAAACGGTTCGTCAATCTGAGTCTGGATGAGGAAGAAAGAGGCAGTCAAAGTTTTGGTTGAATTTTGTTGATTAGGTAGGCTTAATGGAGACACAATTTAGAATTTTTCCAGTGGACAGAATCCATCCAGCTCTAGGCGAAATTGTGGCCCCATTAGAATGACTCCTATGGTGAAATTTTAGAAATTCAAAAAGTGGCTATATGTTATAAAAATTAGAATATATATATAAAGGGGGGTGGTGGGCCACCACCCCCAACACGCCATGCCTCTGCATAAGCTCCCTTAAACTACTGTAGCCAAAACAAGGGGTTGGCGGCCATGACCCTACCACCACTGGAGCTCCACCCAACGACACTATTAAACATAGTGGGGGCACGAACTGTCAATCCCACTGCCCCCAGAACCTCTCCACATATGCAACAAACACCGATGGGAAAAGGGGCATGGGCCACCAAAATAGTGGACCTACCACACCACAATTAAAACATAAAAAACTAAAATGTATTATGGGAGGGGCGAGGTTTGACCACTTGACCCATCCTCAACAAAATTTCTAAATTAACCACTGTGCCAACCGAACCACATGGTAAATTATGCCCATTAATTTATATAAAAACCTGTCATTTCGTCAGTGTGGGGGGGCATGGAGGATAAGAGGAGTGTGCACGGAAACCAAGGCTATTTTTTTATTAATTTGTTTATGCAGGTGGAAGCATGAAGGAGAAAAATTTCCAGGCTGGTGAAATATTTGCAGTGTACAAATTGGACAAATTTTATGTCAATCTTACACCTCTTAGTGACATGAACCCGATGGCATAGTCAGTTTCTTGATCTATGCAACTGATTTGCAGAGGAACCAGAGGAGGGAATCTTTGAGGAATCTAAGGGGAATCTAAAAGATTCCTTGAGCCCTAGATTTTCACTTTCTCAGAATTCCAAAATTTGATAGTCTATTTTGCACTATTCAACGCAACAAATATGATGGTGTGTTCAGATTTTCCATTTTCTCATTCTATTTTTCAGCCACCTTTCTAAAGGGAGTGCAGGTGTCAACATTCATGTGCGAGCAACCATTTCATGAGATTCGACGTCGTGAGATCGATCACATGAACAACTTCAACATCTTGACATCCTTTTCCTCAAATGGCCCCTAGATGTGAGGTATACGCAACGTGTTCATGTAATTATTTTGCTATGTATTGTACTACATAGATCCCTATTTGATGTTTGATGTGGGATTTTGTTTTCATATTTGCTTCATGATTCCTGCTTGATGTTACACAGAATCACCTATGTGATGTACTTGTTGTCATGATTTATCATGTTTTGTTCGAGATCATTTTGTCGTCATGTGGATGGGATACTCATGTTGTCACCATGTATGTTTGCATTGAGATCCATTTTATGCCATGTTGATGGGATGATCATCATGCATGAGTTTGTGTCGTACTGATATGATTCCTTTTGACTAAGAGTTCCTATAGTGGAACATCTCTTGGAGCCACTCCTGTGTGAGGGAATTTTCCTTGTATGATAACGACATCACTTATGTACATCAACACTATTGACAACACTTAATGCAGCAGCCTACACCATTTTGACACCAAGGCCCAGAGATGTAGTCCCTCCTAGACGAACTCCGTTATCAACAACTTTTGTTTTCATATGCTGATGATTGTCATGTTCCTCTTCTTTGCAGCATGTATATGTATTCATTTATGTTCTTTTAAAAATGCAATTTAACACATCATGAAAGTAAAAGGTCTTGGAAGGTTCCTTTGTCAAACCTGGACCTGGATCACTATGGGCTTGAACCTTTGTTAATAAGTTACCCAATCAAAACCATAAATACTATGATATTTACAATGAGGAAATGAAAATTTGCAGTCTAAGAAAAGTATTGCTTAACCATCCTTCCATTGATAGAACCTCTAGGTATATCTGCTCCATGTATGCCTTTAAGGTAGAATGCATTATTTCCCTTGAAAGCATGAACAATATATGGCCCATCCCAAATATTATCAAACTTGCCATGTTTTCGTTTGTCTTCTCTCCTTGAATCCAATCTTAAAACTTGGTCCCTAATGTCAAAGTCATCATCTTTCATTCTTTTGTCAAAGATCTTTTTAACATTTTCTTGAATAACTTGGGTCCTGTTGTATACTTCCTCTCATGGACTACTGCAACTGGATAGTTTGATTAATCCTTCTCTGTACATCATTTGGTTTAGCTTGCACTTCTTGAATGATTTTCATGATTGGAACTCCTAAGGAGGTTGGAAAAACTGCATCCATCCCATAGACCAATTGGTATGGTGACATGCCAATTGATTTTTCAGTAGTAAGTTTGCTAGCCCAAAGCGCATTGACCAACTTGTTATGCCAAGACTTCTTGTTGTCCTCCAACATCTTTTTGATGATGTTTACGAAACTTTTGTTTGAGGATTCAACAAACCCATTACCCCGAGGGTAATAAGTTGTTGAATGTCCCAAAGTAATGTGGTATTTATGGAAAAATTCAACTATCTTTTTAGATTTAAAGATTGCAACATTATGAGTGATGAGTTTTCTAGGATAGCAAAATCTCGAGAGGATATTAGTCTCAAGGAATTTAATAATGAAAACATCAATGGAAACTCTAGAAGGGGTGGCCTCTATCCACTTCGTAAAGTAGATAGTGGCTATAAGAATCCAATTATGTTGGCCAGAGGAAGAGATATGAATTTAACCAATGAAATCTAATCCCCATTTCTAGAAAGGGATTTAAATAGAGATAGGTTTTAATGGCAGGGGCAATAGTTTTCTCTTCCCTTAAAAAAATTGGCATTTATGACATGAGGTGACTTGTTTTTCAATGTCAGGGAAAAGGGTAGGCCAGTAGAAACTAGCTCTCAGGATTTTATTGGCAATTGCTTTCCAATGAAGTTGTCCACCACAATCTCCTTCATGGAATTCTTGAATAACATTTTATGCATCATCCTTTAACAAGCATTTAAGTAAAATACCCCCAGCATTTTACCCCCAGCATCTTTCCAATACAAGAAATTATCTATAATGTAAAATTTAAGTTCTTTTAACTTCATAAATATTGCCTTTGTTTTGGTCAAAATAGGAGAGCATTTAATTAAATAAAACATAAAGCAAGTCTTCATACGAGGGTGAGTTCAGAAATGCCTCATCAATTTGTGGAGTCACCTATTCCTCTAGATTATCTAATGAATCAATAAAGTTGATGTCTAATGCATGGAAATTTGACTCAACCATCAATTTGGCTAGTCCTTGACCTTTGACTAACTTGGTGGTATTGATTTGTATGTCATATTCTAGAATGACAACAATCCATTTGCCTCATTTTCCATCAGGTCCATTCTGTGTCAAAATGTCCTTAACCACTGCATTAGGTACATAAGAAATATTATGGGAATGAAAAATATATACTCTAAAATATTTTATTTCTTTAACCAATGAAAAGGCTTATTTTTCCGTAATACTATATTTCAAAGATGCATCTCTTAAATATTTACTAAAGAATGCAATTGGTTGCTCAAAACCTTCATTGTTTTTTTACAGTAAGACTACTGCAATAGTGTGTTTAGAAGCAAAAGAGAATATTATGAAATCTTCTGTAAAATCTGGGTTGATCAACACTGGTGCTTTGGTTAATGCCTATTTAGCTAAATCAAATAATTATTTAGCCTCAATACTCCACTTTATTTCATAATCCTTTTTAAGCATGTTTGTTATGTTTCTAAGAAGTTTTTCCAAGTTACAAATGAATCTCCACAGTAAATTGATTTTGCCAATAAAAGATTGAAGCTCTTTCATGTTTCTTGGATGACTGATTTTTAATATTGCTTCAATTCTACTGGGATCAATCCTAATCCCATCCTTGGAAATAATGTGACCAAGAAGTTTTCCTTCCTCAATGCCAAACATTGCCTTCTTAGTATTTAGTGAGATGCCAAACCTCCTACATTTTTCAAGCACTCTTCTCAGATGTGCTAAACGTTTCGCATCATTTTTGGAATAGACATTAATGTCATCTAGATAAATCACAATAAATTGAACAATTTCATCAACAAAGACAATATCCGTTGCTCTTTGGAAAGTGGCTCCATCATTCATTAACCCAAAGGGCATTTTCACATACATGAAAGTTCCCCATGGTGTAGTGAAGGTAGTTTTATCCTAATCATTAGGATGCACTAAGACTTGGTTGTAACCTGAAAAACCATCTAATAAGGAAATTCTACTAGACCCTATTGCCCTTTGTAATATATGATCCATTTTAGGTAAGGGGTGTTTGTCTTTAAGGGATACCTTATTTAAATTTTTGAAATCAATGCATAATCTGATTTCTCCAGTTTTATTTCCAGTAGGCACAATGTTAGACACCCATTTAGAGTATCTAAGAGGAAGTATAATTTTTGCATCATACAAAATTTTTATTTCTTTCTCAATCAAAGGAATTAGGATAGGATTTATCCTATGAAGTTTTTGTTTTAATGGCTTTTGATCTTCCTTGATTGGGATTTTGTGTTGTATGATACTAGTGTCATATGCTTTTAGGTCCTCGTAGCTCCAGGCAAAGAGATCTATGAACTCTTTGGAAATGGATATGTATAGTTTTTTTGTGATAATAGGAAGTGATTTTGAGAGTTTTATCATTTTGGGATTTTTCTCAATACCTATATTTCATTCTTCTATGTTTTCTGCTATGGGTTCCATTTTTGGCTTTTTTGCTACAACATTGAAATCAAGAAGTTCTTCTAATGGAAGTAAACCTCTAGGAAAAACATTAATCTTAAGCCGAAGTACTTCAAATTCTTCTTTTTCTAGATCTATTTAATGGAATTCTAATTTATGTACATCTTTATTGACTAGAATATTTACATCAAAATCATCAAGTTGTTTATCTATACTAACATATTCAACAATATGATTTTCTACTTCACACTCTAAATCTATGCTATAATCTTCATACTCATCCTTTGATTGCAAAAAGATTTCAATTTATTTGTCACTTCCAAATACTTGCCAATATCTCATGTTGTCAGGTACAGCTGGATGGTGTTTAACCTCCACTATATATTATTTGTTGGGATGAGGCATTTTACATGTACTAGCTGAAAAAGATAAACCATTAGCCAAGACGTTCTGATTTCTCAGAATGACAACGAGATCATACTCTACAAAAGTTCCTACAATGCCAAGCACAACATATTTGTAGGCTCTCAACCTAGGATGTTTGGCATCATACTCTCCCTTAATATATCTTATAATTAACTCAAAATCCCCTTGAACAACAATTCTTTTAGTACCTAATCTTTTTAATAATTGTAATCCTAAAATAAGTGCCTCATATTCTCTATATTATTGGTGCAATGAAAATTGAATTGATAGGAATGACGTTTTGCATGATTATTCCTTGAATTGGAAAACCAAACACCTACCCCTGAACCTGCTTTGCTACAAGAGCCATCAAATCTCATGTTCCAAAAAGGTTTAGTTTCAATGTTTTGCTACACAATTAGAGTTTGGTTTTCCTATTTTTCATCAATGTATTTATCTTCTTAAATGACATGTGCATTAATATCTCCATCATTGTAAGGAATGAAAGAGTCTAGGCTAGAATGAACAGAGTAAAGAGGGTAATTATGCAGTTTATCTTGACTGCTGACAATATACTTCATTAAAGTTTCCCTATACAGTCTTCTCTGTTGAACAAACACGGGTATAGAGGAATAAGTCATGTCCATTTGCAGGGTTCCTTGTAATTTTTCTCCCCATGAGCATGGCAACAACATGCTATACGTTGGGGGATGTCTGCAACCACTATATCCATCACTAGACTTTTAGTAGGGATTTGGGCTAAAGTAACGCATAGGTATTTGATAAGGCCTAGGCATTTAACTTTGCTAGAATCAAAGGAATACAAATCTTTTTATTGTTTAGTAATGTCAAGTCCTAGTCTTTCCATGACAACCTTGGGCATTAAATTATGCTATGCAACTGAATCTAACATAGCATTGTGGAGAAGTTTATCATGAATATTCAAAAAGACATAGAATGGAGGGACCCCTCCTTGTGGTTTTTCTTCTACTTCTGGTCCAAATAGGAGCTAAGGTTGATCATCACTCAAATTAACATCATTAGTTTTCTCCCCAACGTTTAATTCCTTTAGGACCTAAGTCCTGTATACATTCTTGTTGATTAATTTAGTTAAGGGGATAGAAATTTTTAGATTGGCAAGTTTATTTTTTATACTAAATGGTGTTTGATTTTTAAGTAGATTTGAAAAATCAGAATATAAGAAACTATTTTTGTGGCCAATTCAATTTTTTGGATGGTAGAACAGAGATAAGTTTGAGTAGTTGTAGAAGAAGTATCGATTGGATTTTTCATAGTAGCTTCTGTTGAATTTTTTCCCAAATTTTCTATGGTTTTCTTGGGGGATTTTCTGTTATTTTCTTGGGATCATAATTAGAGACCTTTTTGATAGGATTTTCAACAATCGTTTTATTTGTATTATCTTAATTTCTCTTACTTATAATATTATATTGCCTATCGAATTCCATTATGGCATTTTCAAATACTTGTTTGTATTCTTCTGACTCTTGAGAATCCATTTCAATTTGGGATATAAGAAAAAGTTATGGTTCCTCTTCAGTGAGGAAAACTGCTTCATCATCACTTATCCCTAACAAATTTATTTTATTATCATGAAGTCTTACACAATATTTTCCTTATCATCTGTGTAATTTTCCTGAAATGGAGGTCAAATCTGCTCATTTGGACCTTTCGTTCTCTTTGTTTAATTTGAGGAACATTTCTTCTAAAGTTTTTGTTTCTAGTTTGATGGAAATTTTGGTTTTCCCTTGCTTGATTTTTGTCATTGATTCTCACTCTTTGCATCATTTGATTCATTAATCTCACTCAGTTATCAATCTTATGGTCAACATCAAAAGTAGAAGGTTCTTATTTTATGGTTACTTTGTGTTCAGAATTCAATTTGGATTTTTTGGCTAGGATGTTGGCTTCAACTTTAGTTGCATTTGCTTGCATTTCTTCCAAAGTTTCCGGGTCTCTTTCCCTAAGTTGATATTCCATAGCTACATCAAAATCACCTGGAAAATCTATCAGGGTTAGGCCAGGGAAGGGCTTGATGTCTTATGGAATAACATTATAAACAGTATCGAATCTTTCACAATATTCTTCCATGGTTTCATTGGGTTTTATTTTTAACCTTTTATATGCATTTAGGAGCTAAAGTGGATTATTCTTGATCTCCCATCTAGCTAAAAATGCCTAATGGAAAGCATCAAGGTTGGTTATACTTCATGTAGGCAAGCCTCTAAACCACTTCTTGACATCACCTCCTAAGCTCTGGGAAAACAATCTCATTTTAACATCAACCTCATCCACTTCTTGGAGGTCAAATAAATAATTCATCCCATCCACATGCTGTCGGGCGGTATAAGCACTAGTATTATCAAAGGTCACAATTTTGGAAGGATAATCTGCAGGCATAACATTTAGCTGGCTTGGTAGCACCAGGGGTGCATATGTTCCTGCCATAATTGTCCTAGTAGATTGACTAGAGAATGGACTGAATGGGGGTGAAGTTTTGATAACTACAAGGACAATAGGGATAGTAGTTGGAGAAACCATAGGTAGGGAAGTTGAAGCTATGGAATGAGTAGGACTTAGAGGCTTTAAATGTATAGATTGAGAAGACTGACTAGACAAAGAGGATGCTGCAATAGTTAAAGCAGAGAATTCAACATACCGGTGAATAAAATATTCTTCTATAGCTTGGTCCAAGACTAAAAATAAACATTGTAATTTTTCAAATTGCTATAAAGGATAAAGGCCAGGATTTGTCTCAAGGAATTGGGTTTGGGAAATATATGGTTGTAGTATGGATTTTTCTATGACATTTTGATCTACAAAAGCCTTATACTTTGATCTAAACAAACTTTGTTGGAAAGGTAACTCAAATTATATATCCTGTAAAGTTTTAAATTTCTCTTGGAGAGAATTAGACCTTGAAAAAGGAAAATTATTAGGGAGAGAATTGAATCTAGACAGGGGAGTATTACTACCTTGAATCTCGGTAAAGCTTCATTTTCTCACCAGTTTCTCAGGGTCATCTACAATTTTAGTAGGGTTGAAATCAAGGTGATATCTAGTGTAAATCCTTTTGGGAGCCAGAGCTATGAAAAATCATCACACAAAAATCAAAATCTAAATCAATGATAGAGTAGATATATACAAAATATCAAACTTAGATAAGATATTTCACAATGATACAACAATTGGTTATTGAAATACTTATTTTGAGCTAGGGAATACTAATGTTTTGGATTAAAATGTGTTCTTCCCCTGTATGGTCTCGAATATGTTATCATTCTATATTTTTGAGGTTGAGGGAGGAAATATATTGGACAACATCAAACCAATTTTGAAGCTGGGATCTAGCCCTGCCATCTTCAGAGAGGGACCTCTCTTTATGATTTAGCTTGGTTTTTAAGTAGATTTTAGGCTTGCTATGATTATGCTTGGTTGTTTGTTTGAATTTATTTGATTTGTTTGGTTGGTTGATCTGATCAAATTACTTTCTTTCCATTAGGCTATGGAGTCAAATAAAGTTGGATGTTGCATCAAAAGTTCAAAAGAGTAATCATAGGGCAAGCTAGTTACATTTACTGGATCTTTAAATTGAATTATGGAATGGAGAAAAGGTGTGATTCAGTAGTGATTGAAAAGGATTTAAGAATTTCTCAATTAGACTTTAGAAGAAAACATACAAATTGTAAATGCAATCCAAATAAGGTACTCAATAACATATCTTATTTTTCACATCTCCTTCTTTACAATTAGATTTCAGATTATAAACATACAGAGAAAAACATTGGAAGCACAATTACACTAAGAAAAACATCACCAACATATGATATCACAACTTGTGAAGAGTATTTTTATTAATGATGCTCCAACAATGTGGAAAAATTATAGTTCTTGAGAAAAAGAGTTACAATGATCAGGAACCGACCCTCAATACTTCGAATGAATGAAGTATTTAAACATAATTTACAAAAAAATTACAATCAACGCCTCATCGAAATGGAATTATATTATTAAATTTATACTAACACAATGAAATAATGCAACAAAAATAGGTGAATTTGGTGAAGTGATTTGGACATATGGCACTATTTTGGTGGAGAGCAGTTGCTGAGTGGCCACTATTTGGGTGTTGCGGTGGTGAGGCTAACCTTTCTTTAATCCTGGAATTCAAACAACTTATCCCACGCTCCTCATCTAGAATGGTAATTTTTGTTACCTTGCGGTAGATCTCATCTACCTTGGTATATCAAGAAAATGTAGGTTTACTACAAAAATGTGCTTTATCTCATGTTGAATGAAACTCATGTGGGTGATAGCTTCATAGAAATCTCTCCCTGTCATAGAACCTTTAATGTGAGAAGACTTGGAAGTATCCTTTGCAATGTCTTTTAGCTTCTTCATATAGTCTTCCCTAGTCATCATCTTATCATTGATTACAAATAAAGAAGGCATGCCCTTCTTATTTAATGCTTCTATTATGGTGAAATACATGTCAAGTGCTACCTCCAAAGTGTGACATTTCTCTGTCAACTACACAATCAAATTCTTCTTTTTTTAGAACTTTCTTTACTTCTAAGATTGTTTTTGATATGTCATCTACTTCAAAATCATCTAATTCATATCTATTTTTAGAATTGAGAAACTTTATGATGTTTTTGGCTATGGCAGGCGTTTCTCCCAACTCAGCATTGATAATGGAAATGGTTTGCTTGGCTTTCTCCATCAATTATTTCTATTCAAATATAATCTGGATACCTTGCCAAATTTCATCCATTGCCTAAATAATATTGTTCCAAATAATTTCCTTAACTTGGGCCAGTGTGTGGCTAATAGAGGACTCACTGGTTGATTTTCTCCATGCCTCTATCTTGTTTCGAGCTCTCTACAGCTCTACTGCATGGAAAATATTAGTCTTTGTCTTCTGGTCTTGTAGAAGATTGACTTGAGCCTTTAATATTCGTATTTCTTCAGTTTGGAGAGACATGTTATGCACTGCATTCGCCAACTAATTTGCAGCAACCCCTATGTTTGTTGTAGAATATGTAGCTATAGGAATGGTTGTGATAGGCAGTGCTTCGAAAGGGATAATAGCAATTTTACCATCTTGCTCCTGTTATTTGATTATCTTCTCCATCTCTATCTTTATTTGCTTCAATTGTGCACTCTAATCCATGATGAGTTTCATCATGTCTGCCTTTTGCGAGTCTATTTCTTCAATGTCCTTGGCCATAGGATCTTCTATGGTTGGTAATTTTAACTACTTCGTTAATATTTCTATGTTTTTATTCCTTTTCCTTAGGAACTCTTCTGCAACATTGGTATTTGCAAGATCATAACCTACCTTGATCACCGAGTCCTCCAAAGATTTGATCCTTGTGTCTTTGGAAAGTGTAGAGACCTTCTCCATCTTCAATTTTGATTGAACATTGGGTAATGTAACCTACAATTTATACAAACTCGTCGCAACGTTAGTGAGAGTAGATATAATCATTTTCCTAGTCTTCTTGTGCATCTCCATTTGGTCAATGGGATGTATGTCTTTCACATCAAATTAAAATCATGTCTTCTTGTAGTTTTATGCTACCTTGGGCTCGGGGATATGTGCTTGGAGGAATTCCATTGTATTTTACCTTTCTCTAAATCAAATGCTAACAACAATATGCTTTGAGAACTGGAAGTCTGCTTCTAGAATTTATTATATGTAATGATCTGCAAAGTTGCATTTCTCACTTTAATTTCCTTGAAAATTTCATATATACTCTTTTCTGCCTCCCTTGTCATAGATGTGTTGGTCTACATAACCTGTTGCTGATCTTGTGAAGTTGTGGAGGTAGTGGGAGAAAGTGTAATGTGATCACCCACCAATGTGGCTCTTTGGTGGTGATAATGTTCTCTTGCTCTAAATCATTACTTAGGCTTGGTTTGGAATGTAGCTTGTCCTTCCTCCTATACATAATTTTGAAGCCTTCATTGGAAATTTCAGTCACTAAAGGTGACCCTTCTTCTCTACTTCTCTTTGCTATTTTCTCCTGTGTGATAGGAGTCTATACTTTGGGGGATGACAAAAGCTGCTCCTTAACCTCTTGTAGAGTGTTCTCAGTCCATTCTAGCTAGCTTTTATATATTTCTATGTGTTCTGGCTATGTGAAAATAAGTTGTAGATTTGTTTTCTACTCTTAACTTAGAGATGACCCCTAATGGATCATATGACTAGGTGAAACTAAGGCTGAACTACATCTCTTTCAGTAACTTATCTTCTTCTTCCCCTGCTGCCCTACTATTGCAAATGAAAGGCCCTATTTGATTTTTTATTTTGAATTGGGATTTCTTCTTAGCAGCTAAAAATTGAATCTCATCCATATTGAGCATTTTCCTAATGTATTCTAGAGAAAAAGCCTCATTGGGAGGAATTTTGGAATCTTGTAAGGGGCAAGCTCACAACCAAATATCCTTAGCTCTGTGTAATTCTGATAAAGGTACTAATCCCCTACCTGGACTTGGTTTGATAGTTGCAAAAATTTCCTAATCTCTTCACTGATTCTTGGCTCTGTCCTGCGGCTTAGGAGACTCAGTGTTAGATGTACAAACATCTCTATGAATTGTTTGTATGAAAATTCATTTTGTTCCTTCATCACCAATGTAGCCTAGAAGATGAATTACTTTCGATTTCCTTCTTCATCCATCTTTTGTAAGTCAAGCTTGAGGTTGTCTCCCTAAAAATAAAAAAACGTATAAAATAACATAGAAGGATATTTGAATACTTCCTCAATCTGGAATTTGATAAAGTTCTCATGGATCCAAGAACATCATTGTGTTTAAACTGATTACTTAGATCATGGAGCCAAGAAAATCATTTTCAATCATCTCATACCTCCTTGGTTATTACTTAGATCAATTTTCTTTCTACCTAGCTATTGATTTACAAGGACTAAACTATTTGGTAAACCTTTGTTCACTAACCTATTTAACAAAAATTTAAATTTGTTCAATCATGATTAAACTATATGATATGAACATAACTTTAGTCATTGTGGCATTCAGGAACAATTTGCACACAACCTTATTTAATAATAAAATAAAGGATATAACTTATCAGTAGTGGCATTTAGACTTGCAACACTTTCAATATTATTTTCTATTTTTTCTTTTGTGGGGTTCTTATTTCGTTTCTTTTTCTTATTTATTTCTTAACATACCCACTTTTTATTTTTATTTTCATATTTTTTGGAAATCATTTGAATATTGAAATTTATGTACAATATTAAACTGTAAATACAAAATACTCAATTATCTTGACATCTTATAATTTATAGGACTCTAACAGGTCTCTTGGACTTCCACGTTACATTGCATTGATTACACAATCATGACCTAAAGTAGTGATGTGGATGAGGCAACTCATGACACCACTTGACATGGCACATGTTGGTTGTGTCGTTCGTGTCGAGTTGTTATCTTGTTGAGTGATGAGTGTGCTTGTGGTGTACCATAGCTTCACCTCTGCATGGAAGAGTGCACAGAGTCATCAATTGTCTCTTGTTGTTCACATAATAGTTCATCACATGTCTCCTTCAATTGCTACTTGGTACACTTCGTGTGTTCGTCCGTTTGTGAAAATGTCTCCTAGCATGCACTCTTTATTCATCTCGTTTGTCATTGCACCATATCTTCTAATCCATCTACCTGTATCTGCAATCACTCATGATGAGACGACATCAAATCCAAAAATCTCCTAGTCTACTATGATGCATCATCTTTCATTTTCGGGTGCAGGTGACCGAGAGAGAGGACAATGCTTTGAAAGAGCATAGAGAACATGTCACGTCGGGATGTGGTGCTCTGAGACACTATCAAGAAGAAATGCGTAGAGGTAATTGTGAGGCTAGGATGAGTAGTTCAGAACAAAAGTGATATTTTTGGGATATGGCTAAGCTAGGAGGCAGAACTACATAATTTTTCCTGGGAAGGTAGTGCAGGCAGTAGAAGACACTTGCCATAAAATTTTTGCAGATTTTCAGGGGAGGCTCGGAGTGGGTTGTAGAAGCTTGCTAGCCAAAACTGGAAAATTTTTAGGAGTGAAGCCCGGAGTCACTTCCAAGTCAAAATATCTGGTTGATTAGCAGGAGGCTTGATGGATTGGCTTCTAGGCATTGCATATTCAGATGGATTCTTGGACAATTTCTACATTGTTTTGCATGATAGTAAGCAAAGTTGATTCCAGGATTGCATAGTGCAAACTCCTCGGGAGGTGACCTCAAGCTCTGAAATTTTTTTAGCAACAATAGTTGGGCACTAAAGCTTGAGATTGTGAAGTGCAGCTTAGCGAAGGTCTGGCTGATGGAGGGTGGTCCGATCTACAGATCCTTAGAAAAATGGTTAGGTGTGTGAGAGAGAGAACTCGTGTATGCAGGACCTTGTGAACACACACTCAACATGACTTGATGAAAATACATCTCAAACTAACATGATGACATATGCTTAGTGTGACTGAATGCGAGAATATCTAATGATGAAAGTGACAAGTGTGACACTTAGGATAGACCTTCTGACAACCATGATGACACTTGCATGACATTTCTTACAACATCGTTTGTGCATGTGATAAATGTTTACATAAAGAGCACAACTCAAACAAAAACCTTCGACATCACTAGAACGAGGTCACAATCATGACATAACAACCAATATGCCGAAGACGATAGTTTGTCAAACATGCAGAAAGGAAGCAAGAGATATAGAGGAAGAACATGAAATGACCTTTTATGCTTGTGCACATGAATGTTATTGAGGCATGATGATATGAAAATTACAAGAAATCCTACAAAATCAACTAAGATGTTTGCTTCGAAAGGTGCTCTTTACTTACCATACTTATCGTCGAGATGATAATGCATCCAATTGAGTTTGCATGTGTCCTGATCTTTTCCATTACTTAGTCTCTTTGTCCTTCTCCTCAACTCCTTGGGAGTAATATCAACATGTCACATTTTCCTGTTGTCACTAGGTGATGGATCAACGTGGTTTCAGTGAGAAGTGATTGTTGTTGATATGAGGCCTTGGGAGGCCCATTTGGTTAGTTTCTACATGCAAGACTGACAAGAAAACACTGCATAGTTTGAGGCACATGAAACTACTGCAGTATGGGGGTCCTGGGAGGACATGTCTCCATAGTTTCTTAGAGTAGTTCTGGCTACCTGACTTCTCTACATATTTCTGGAGAGGAGTGCTAATTTGGGTCTTTGGGGGTTGCGAGGTTTCAACAGGCAAGGGAGGAAAATTGATGTCTACAGAAGCAACGAGAAAAGTTACAAGAATCTGAATGAGTCTAGGTTACTTGGGAAATGACTATGTGTGAGGTCAATGAAATAGATGTAAACAGTGATAGGACATGATTGTGATCGCACACAGACACTTAGTAACACAATGTATACCATCTAGAATGCATAAGACATACTTTGCTTGATGCAACAACCTTCATGACAAGAGTGCATGAAGTGAGTGTGAGACATGTATATGTGATGATGACAACTCATACACACATAATTCCCTTAAAGAAAAACAATATTCCCTTTGCACGACAAACAACAAGCCCTATGCCCAAAGATGACACATGCTGCATAAAGATGAGAACATACAAAACTCTTAAGATCAACTAGGGGGGATTGAAATCATCAGCTTACCAATGAGTGACTAAGGATTGTTGATTGCAAGATCCAAGATAGGCTCTGAAATTTGCGTGCAAAACAAGATTTTCAAGGGTGGTTGTAGCTACTACAATAATACATTAAAGTTCGATTATTCATATGTAGATAAATTATAAACTAATGACTAATTCTAAAATCTTGCAAAGTGTCACATGAATATCACATGTTTTTTCAGATCATTTTTGGTATCAGAGCAAGTTGTGACAAGATTGCAAGGATGAGTAGATGCATGAAGCAAATTTGGATGCAAGAATTGGAAGAATTCAATCAGCAATATCTATAGGAGAATGTTGCATTGTGATGCATGGTGAAATAATTACAGGAAGAAAAACAAAGAATGCAAGTGAGGATTGAAGCCATGCAGAGAAATTGATAGAGAGGAATTCTCTCAAATAGAACTCCATCTATAACTGGAGAAAATGAAGTATATCCACTTCATCAGTCAGATGAAGAAAGGTCATATCCATCTATTTCTCCAATAGCACAGTCAGTGGAAGAAGCGATTGGTACCCTTTCCTCACCTTCTGAGGAGCTTCCTTATGTACTAGCATCTCAGGATATTCTTCAAATGTAGAGAGGGAAGAGGTTCCAAGTGATCCCCAGATTGTATCTTTCGAGAAACATACCAAAGGAATTGGTATGAAGCTAATGAACATAATGGCATATCAGCAAGGTGAAGGCCTCGACAAGCATGGCCAAGGCAATTTCTGCCTAATGCCTATTTAGGAAAGACTCCAATATGAAGGATTTGACCAGTCAAAATTGATGAACCTTGGTATTGCGACAAGAATGTTGCAACTCCCAAGGCTACTGACTTTAATTATCAACCCAAGGTTCATACAAACTTAAGAGGTGTCGGCACTATATGTGCGGCATACAATGTGTTCTTCCTTATTTGTCATGATGTAATGGAGTGCACGTACTGAAGTCAAATCCTAAATGAATTGTAGAAAACGAAATGTTTGAAATGGTACCTTAACCTATTACAAGAAAGAAAGGACAAGGAAGGAGATGGAAATTCAATCCTAAATCACACCATGTCCTAATTAACTGCCAAGAAAATATACCTTAGAATAAAACTAAATTATTATGAACCAAATGCTACTATATAAGAATGGAAGTAAGAAGCATCAAACATCACTAATGTGCAAGTAAAGGGACTAAAATAAATATGTTTTTGTCTTTTTGCTTTTTCATGTAAAATCAAGTATGCAAACTAATGCCTCTTGGTGTTGTGGAAGGGGAATTAAGGATGTTGGACGTTGGATGGAAGGGTTAGGAGATGGTTAGATGGCGTGGGAGACCCTTGGGAGGCTTTTGGTGACTTCCTATAGGTTTTCCATCAATTCGCCCTCAAAACAGGCTGTTTCAAGAAAACCTACAGGATGTACTAGAAACCTACAGGATGATCCTGTATGAATTATAAGAGACCTACAGGATATAGACGAGAGAAAAATGTGAGGTTTTGGAGGTGATTGGAGGCCTATGAAAGGTGTGTGATGGGTGGAATGGAGTGGGGAAATTCCTAGGATCACTCAGAACTCAAAACCAAAGCCTGATATGGATGGATTAGCTCAAAAAGCTTGGAGAAGTTTCTTTGTGAAATGATTAAATTGATGAGGGTTTAATGAGCAAGAAAATCAAATCAAAATTGGATGGGACAATTTTTTTTATTAACTAGGATGTTGTAGCTCCCTATTACAAGTGGAACCACTCAAAAATACCTATGTTAACCCATGCAAAGAAAAAAAAAAAAACATTACTAGTCGAAAATCTAGAAATTTGAGAACTAGTGAGCTAGTAAATCTAATAAATGCCTAACCAAATCAAGTGAAAATGCAATGGGGTAAATTTTTTTTATGAGCTAGAATATTTTTTTGATATGATGTAAGTGGAATTAATTTGATTTAATCTCGTTAGCATGCTCTAAAAAATAGCAGAAATTTATTGTTCTTCACTAAAAAGGAGGTCCAACAATCTAGATTTGGGAATAAGAAGACTAATCCAAGAAAATTAGTGATTATTATGAACTTCCAAAGATTTTACAAAGATGAAATAATTATTTTTATCCTGAAAAAGAACTTACATCAACCATTTAACTCAATCCTACAACAAAAAATCATTAACACTAAATGTAGAAATAGAAAGAAATAAAAACTAGAGATGAATGTGAATAAGCAATGAAAAGAAGGAAAGAAAATGATACAAAAGGGATATGAGGTTCTTGGGATGGCCAAGCCCAAGAAAACTCAGAGAGCTATGGATGAGAACAAGATTTAGAAGTTGAACATGACACCAATCTTCATTATTTTCGTGAATATAATTAAATCCCTGCAAGAAAATGCAATGGAGCTATAAGAATACATACTCTCTCCACAATAACACTAATTAAAAGTGTCCCACTATAGGAAAATTTGACTTTGTACTTACATAAAATTATTAGGAATCATTCCCCATGAATGGGGGAAGCTTTCCCCACCAAAATCCCTTGATTAGTGGATGTAGTCCTCAATACTAGGAATTTGCATTAAATGGTAGGGAACACATTCATAGATTTTCTCAATCATTTCCGAGAGTAAAATTTGACTTGGTACTTATACAAAATATTAAGAATCATTCCCCATGAAGGGAGGAAGCTTTCCCCACCAAAATCCCTTAATTAGTGGATCTTCTCCATTGATTAGTGGAACACATTCCTAGATTTTCTCAATCATTGGAGTTCCATAATTTGTGCCATAATTCCATAATGTCTTGTTGACTTCTTGTTTATTATTGATCCTCCAGTAGTAGGGAACAAGTCCCTAAATTATCTCCTCCTCCAACTCTTCATAATATTCCCAATATTCTCATAATATTCAACAAAAAATAAATAATATTAGGTACAAATATTCAATTATTCATAAACCTACCTAATGCATATATTAAAGTTAAAAATAAATTATCTAATGTGAAAAGAGAGGTTTAAGGTGTTCAAGGATGGTCATAGGCCTTGATTTATGTTTTAGATTAAAGGCAATCGCCTTAATTTATGTCTAATTTAGAGGCCCATCATACCCCCCTGCTGAAAGTGTTGCTCATCCTCTAAGCAACTTAGTGACCTCATTGTGCCTTATCCATGGCCCTGGTGGCCTCTCTCTTGTGAATTAAGAATATTGGCTGTAAGCTTTGCAAGGACAAGCCCAAAAACATATTTGTTCAAAGAAAAATCATTGTTTCTTGAGACCATTAGTTTTCCATCTTCCCCTTATTCAAGATGGTTCTTAATTATTTTCTTTATTTTGGAAAGGTCTTCCACACCCTTATCAACATTCTGCTACCTTGTTCCACCATTTATTTTCCTTAGGATTTCCTCCGATAGGATTTCTGGGTCATTGTAATTCCTACAAGATTATCCTATAGAAAACACAGTCCCTTTGTAAACTAATGTGAAGGAGTGGAAAAAATGACAGAAATAGTGGAGGAAGGAATGGTAATGAGTGGTAAAATACGAATGTGAGTGACATTGGTCTCTTTGTAATCCTCCTTTTCTCCTTGACTGTCCTTATTGCTAACCTGCAAATGGAAATTTCATGAAAATGGAGAGGGTGCTCTCTTTGTTTTGTTTTGTTTTTGTTTTTTCTTTTGTTTTGTTTTTGTTTTGTTTTTGTTTTTTTTTGTTTTTTGTTTTTTTAAGAATGAAATGGGATGGATGAATGATGAATATATATTGAATATGAAGTGGATGGAGGGCTTGGAGTGTTCTGGTGACCTTTCCCTTTTCAAAAATTTCTTCTTTTAACTATTGTCCTCATTCCTTGAAATCACCACCTTCATAATTTGACTTTTCAACATTGCATGAGTGGAGGAGTGAGTTGCAATCAACTAGTTGAAGGTCGCTGAGACTACTAACCCATCCTTAGCTTATAAAACCTCATCTCTCATGCATTGACAACAAATTTCTAACTATAACATGCTCAAGAGAAGAGGTCAAGAATATTGCATACCTATACCTAGCTGATGGTTGTTGGAGAGACATGCATGTTGTTGCTGAGTTGATGTTGATGTGCAGGTGTTGGATGGTGATGCTAATGATCCTGATGTTGTTGCTAAGCTCCGGAGAAGCTTCTTTGACCTCTGGGTCTCCTTTAAAACTTCTCACTACCAATGTTGTAGGTGTTGTTCTATATCGTGTAGGTTTATAGGACAATGACTTGTTTTGTCCATATCTCCCAAACAGTAGACTGGATTGAGCTGAACCTTTTTGAGCATGCTACCATCATCATTATGCACCTCCCCATAGACAAATTTTGGTCAATAGATTTACGGATCTCGATAAAAACTAAAACTGGCTGAAGGTGATGGAGGCCAATTTTTGGAAGCTGTGAACTGGAATTTTCTGAAATTGCTTGGCCATGTTACCATCGTCCATATGCATCTCCCCATGAAAAACCCTTCTAAATAGATGCACTAATATTCTAAAAATGAAAAAATGGTTGAAAGTGATGCAGGCTAATTTCTTGGAAAACATTCACTGGAAATTTCCAAAATTGCTTTAGCATGTTACCATCATCCATATGCATCTCCCCCCTATAACAACTTGGCAAATGGATGCATTGTTTTCAAGTTATGGCAAAAACAAATTTTTTCTCTATGTATTTTTGTATCCTGTAGTAAAATAAAGCATCTTGTAGTTTTTTAAGAGAACAAGGAAAATAAGTGGTAGAAGCTTGAAAATGATGGGTGGATGGTGAAAATAGATGAGTGTGATGGATTGGCATAGTCTTGGCCTTGTTGGAGCATTTGAGCGAAGTAGGAGAAAGTCAAAATTTGACTTCTTTTGACTAGGCTTGATCAATTTTCTTTTTGGTACCAACTTGTTCTTATTGCTTGCAGATGTTGGAGAGTACATGCATGCATGGAGCAAGGATTCTTCTATTTTCTCTTTTTTTCTTCTAGGCCTGATAGTTGTCTCAATGAGGTTTCCAACTAGTAGGTCTACCTAGGCACCTCAAAGGAGGTTTTCACCTAGGATCTTATTTTTTTAATTTTTTTCTACTTATTTTTCAACCCATTGACCACCTCATGGAGGTTTTCAATCAATGAAACAATCCGAGATGCCTCCAAGGATGTTTTCACCTTAGATTTTTATTTTTTTCTCTTATTTTTTTTCTACCCTACCCTACTTGAAAAGCAAAATCAATTTCAAGTATAAAAATACTTCCAATGGAGCCATGTGCACATCAAGATGACATAAAAAATGATGTGGAGGCATGAGATGTATGCTTTGACATGTACCTAGACTTAAAAGATCAAATTATTTGAATTTGATGATATCAAGCACATTTGACGAAGAGGGTATTTCTTCAACTTAGTGACTGTCTAGAACCATATTTCAATATAGTTGGGATGCCCTTGGTCATTTTGCTGATCTAGATCATTCTTCATGTCTTCTTCTACCATGACCTTCAAATCTTCCTCTTTTTGTTGATTGTTCTCTTGAATACATGGAGGATTTGATGGTAACCATGAAGCTTTCTCAATCTCCAATTTTGATGTTTGTTTTTCATCAATTGCAACCCATGGTTCTCTGATCTTCTTTTCAAATCTTCTTGTGGATGTAGTCCTTCAATGATATTAACAGAATATCTTTTTTTCAATACTCTTCCTGAGCTATGGTGAATACCATTGATCTCAAGAGGAGATGTTTGGAAGTGTTGTACCTCAACATTGTAAGTGAGTTGAGTTACTTCAATGTGTGGGTTTGGAAATGGTTGTACAGGTAGTTGAGTGGGAGTGTATATCTGAGATGGATGTGCATGGGGTTGTGGTTGTGGTGGAGGTGAATGATAAGGATAACATGGAGTTTGGTATGGAGGATATTGAGGAAAATACTGAGGATATTGTGGATGGATCCCATAAGTTCATTTCCAACCTTGTTGCAAAGATTGGTTTTGGGGTTGATATGGCTAATGTTTCCAAGGAAAGGGTGTGTTCCAATTACTTACAGGTGGATGTGCATAAGCTTCAAATTGTGAATTAGGCTCTTGCATTCATGGAAAATTTTAGGGGCTAATATTCGCCCAGTGGGCTAATTTTCCATGATTTTTCCATAAAAAGATTCGCCAATTTCCAATTTTTATAAAAGATGATTCGCCCAAATTTTAGGATATAAAATTATTTTACCTTAAAAATCGCCAACATTATATAGAGACTATATATAAAATCATTATAAATTTGAATAATTTTACAAATATATCAATAAACATTTTATAGTTTTCATATTATGGATTAGTGAGATTCGCCAATGTTTTTAAACTTCAAGAAAATTTTCCATCCTTAAAATTTTCCTTGCTTGCATTATATGAGGCTGAATAGGCTACCATGGTCCTCTTGGAGCTACATGACATTGTTGCATTGGCAATTGACTTACTCCATTGCCCTTTTGGTAAACTTCCTTCAACCTTGGTAATGATGGACATTGTTTAACATCAGGTGATTCTACAACAAAAATATCAACATTTTCTTTTCCTTCATCTTGCATTCTTAAAATTTCCACTTGTTTTGTTATATTTCTTAGAATTTTTGTTTTAAAGTCATCAAACAAATTTCTAAGTTTAGCTTGACTTACCAATCTTGATGCTAATTTACTTACTCTTGATTTTCCTCTTGATATGTGTTTGCATGTTTCACAAATTTCCTCAAATTATAATTGATACACATCACCTCTACTCATGAGATTAAGGTGACCAATGCACTCATCCCTAATTGTTCTAAGTAAGATGGTTTTCAGTGTGTCGAATCCTAAATGATGTTGTTTTTCCCTCTTAACATTATACATGAACCTCTCTATTAGATCCGCTAGACTCTCATCTTCTCTTTGATTCATTCTAAAGGTCTCTTCTTTAAGATCATGATCTTTATATTTTTCTAGAAATATCTTTTGCATATCATTCCATGATCTTATTGAGTTAGCCCCTAGAATCATCAACCATTTAAGAGCTCTATCCTTCAATGTTGCCGGAAACAATATCAATTTTTGAGTTTTCAATAAGTAACCATAATATCTACAAACAATTTCAAATTCAAAGAGAAAGGTTTCAGGATCCTCTGACCTTAGAGCATGAAATTTTGGAAGAAAATATGTAGGGATGTTCTTCATGTGAACATTGATATTTGTATCTTGAATGGGAAATCCAAGAGGATTTTCCTCATTGTCATCTTCTCCATCCATTTCTTCTACATTTCTTGATATCTCTTTTTCTTCTTCTACCTACAAAATTGAATGGTGATATGGCTCTTACTGCACCATGTGACTAAATGGGGAAGGTGGGTTCGTGTTGGAGATTTTTTTGTTCTTATGATTGAATGAAAACACTAATGCAATGCACTTTCCTATTTTTGAAATTAAATATGCGTAATGCAAAAATTTGATTGTTTTTGAAAAAAGTAAAAATAAATTAATCAATTAGGGAAGAAAACAATGCATACTTTGAAAACACCTTCGAAAAGACACCAAAATGTGAAGAGCCTCAATATTGAAATAAGAATGTTGCAACTCCCAAGGCTACCGACTTTAATTATCATCCCAGGGTTCATACAAAATTAAGAGCTCTCGACATTATATATGTGGCATACAATGTGTCCTTCGTTTACTGTCATGATGTAATGGAGTGCATGTAATCAAGTAAAATCCTAAACTAATTGCAAAAAATGAAATGCTTGAAATGCAGCCTTAAACTATTGCAAGAAAGAAAGTACAAGGAAAGAGACAAAAATTCAATCCTAAATCACACCATGTCCTAATTAATGGCCAAGAAACTATGCTTTGCAATAACGCTAAATTATTATGAACCAAATGCTACTATCTAAGAATGGAAGTAAGAAACATCAAAAATCACTAATGTGCAAGAAAAGGGACTGAAATAAATATGTTTTTGTCTTTTTGTTTCTTTCATGCAAAATCAAGTATGCAAACTAATGTATTTTGGTGATGTGGAAGGTGAATTAAGGATGCTGAAGGTTGGATGGAAGGGTTAGGAGATGGTTGGATGGTGTGGGAGATCCTTGGGAGGCTTTTGATGACTTCCTAGAGGTTTTCCATTAATTCGCCCTCAAAACAGGGCGTTTCAGGAAAACCTACAAGATGTACTAGAAACCTACACGATGATCTTGTAGGAATTATGGGAAACCTACAGGATACAACCGAGAGAAAAATGTGAGGTGTTGGAGGTGATGGGGGCATAGGAAAGGCTTTCTAGGGTGGAATGGAGTTGGAAAATTCCTAGGATCACTCAGAACTCAAAGCCAAAGTCGGCAGAGGGATGGCTTCGCTCAAAACGCTTGGAGAAGTTTCCTTGTGAAATTATGAAATTGGTGAGGGTTTAATGACCAAGCAAATCAAATCCAAATTGGATGGGAAATTTTTTTCTATTAACTAGGATGTTGTAGGTCCATATTCCAAGTGGAATCACTCAAAACGACCTATGTTAACGCATGCAAAAAAACTAAAAATAAAACATTACTAGTCAAAAATCTAGAAATTTGAGAACTAGTGAGCTAGTAAATCTAAGAAAATCCTAACCAAATCAAGTGAAGATGAAATGGGGAATTTTTTTTTATGAAATATAATTTTTTTTTGATCTGATGTAAGTCGAATTAATTCAATTGAAGCTCATTAGCATCCTCTAAAAAATAGCAGAAATTTATTGTTCTTTTCTATAAAGGAGGTCCAACAATCTAGATTTGGGAATAAGAATACTAATCCAAGGAACTCAATGATTATTATGAACTTCCAAAGTTTTTCCAAGGAAAAAATAATTCTTGTGGTCCCGCAAAAGAACTTACATCAATCATTTAACTCAATCCTACAAGAAATCATTAGCACTAAATGCAGAAATAGAAAAAAATAAAAACTAGAGAAGCGTGTGAATAAGCAACGAAAATAAGGAAAGAAAATGATACAAAGGGGCTTTGAGGTTCCTGGGATGGCCAAACCCAAGGAAAATCAGAGACCTATGGAGGAGAACAAGATATAGACGTTGAACATGACACCAATCTTCATTATTTTCATTAATATAATTACATCCATGCAAGAAAATACAATGGAGTTGTAAGAATACAAGCACTCTGTGCAATAACACTAATAAAAAATCTCACCCTAGAGGAAAATTCGACTTGGTACTTATACAAAATGATTAGGCATCATTCCCCATGAATGGAGGAAGCTTTCCTAACCAAAATCCCTTTATTACTGGATCTAGTCCCCAATACTAGGAATTTGCATTAAATGGCAAGGAAGACATTCCTAGATTTTCTCAGTCATTCTCTACAGGAAAATTCGACTTGGTACTTGCAAAAAATATTAAGAATCATTCCCCATGAATGGAGGAATCTTTCCCCACCGAAATCACTTGATTACTGGATCTACTCCCTTGATTAGTGGAACAAATTCCTAGATTTTCTGAGTCATTGGAGTTCCACAATTTGTGACATAATTCCATAATGTCTTGTTGACTTATTATTTATTATTGATCGTCAAGTAGTAGGGAACAAGTCCCTAAATTATCTCTTCCTCCAACTCTTCATAATCTACCCAATATTCTCATAATATTCCACCAAAAATAAATAATATTAGGCACAAATATTCAATTATTCATAAACCTTCCTAATGAATATATTAAAGTTAAAAATAAATTATCTAATGAAAAAGGAGAGGTTTAATGTGCTAAAGGATGGTCATATGCCTTAATTTATGTCTAATTTATAGGCCCATCAAACATGTGACTAATGTGGTAAGAAAGGTAACATAACAAATCAGTGTTGGTCATTACATCTTGAGAAACTTCCAAAAAATCTACAGGAACATAAAGGTAAGCAGACAAATTATTCTAGCAGTGATTCAGAAGGTGAGTCTTTCAATCGAAATTTTATTATCAATATTGTTAAATAGACCTACCCATGTAGTTTCTATGGAAGTAACAACCATTGTGTAGTGAACTGATGGAAGTAGAAGGTTTACATCAAGAAGGTGCATGCTACAAGGAGTATTCCGCAAAAGTATGACGTGATAGTGTAGATAAAGAAAAGTTTGGGAAAGGATTTGATACACTCAGGGAAGAGCTCAACACTGTTAAAACAGAGCTCAGAGAAATTGAGCAAGAAGATGACAAATACAAACTTAGGAGAGAGAGTTTGTTCACAATGTAAGTTGAAAGGACATTCAAAAAACATATTTTCAATCCTACCACATGAATCGATAGCAACACAATTAGGCCAAGGGGAAGCAATGAGAACTGGAAAAGAAGAATGTAGGTATCCAGAGAAGTCGCTCACTAGGAACGGGGTAGATTTCATGCCTTATATGTAGATTTTCAGTTGTTTATTTGTGATTTCTCATCGCATCAATAAGTCTAGTTGAGTCTACAAATAGGGTCAAGGCTATTTTTGTAATGATGATTGATGTAATAAATTCCATATAGTAATAGACTTTTCGAGGACCAAAAGCATTTTAGTTGGGAGGAATGATCCAGGGTGGATCTTGATTGAGTTTAGTCATGTTGGCTATGTAATGTTTGAGATCAAGATGGTCATATACAGCAACAGTTCTCGAGATGCTCATAATTTTACAGTCTCAAATGCTCTTGAAACTAAGACCAAGTTGAAGAGATTGTCACATTGATTTTGGTTGTATGTTTGGTTTGCAAAATCGACATCATATGGAGTTATGCAAAGTGAAAGTCCAGGTCAAGCTAGGAAAAAGTCAAAGTCAACTTGTCAAAGTTAACATTCAACACTCACTATTCCAGCAAGCAAGGTTCCTCTTCAGGGTTCCATGGTCAAGGTTCCAGTACAAATGAAATTTTGACATGTGGCACATCCATCATGAGACAAGTGGTAATTTCTATTGGAGAAAGGTGGAGCAATGTATTGGTACCACGTGGCCCAATTAGAGGTTGACATGTGGCCTGATCTGGAGAGGCCACATGGCTCTATGGGTTAGATCAAAATTGTTGAACTGCTTTACGCAGGGATCAATCCTAGGATTACATGCACACAAATTCAGTGCTCTATCATTCCACCACAGTTTTTCTTTGTTAAGCATTAGGTGCAAAGTTATATTTAATGTTTGTTAAGTGGCATGAGGGTGAAGGGTTGGCAGAGTCATAATATCCTAGGGTCTTCCAAACTTGTGGACTATTTTAACATGCTACGAAAAAACTATTAGTGCTCCTAAACTTGGCGCAGGGAAAAATATATACCAAAGTTAACATATGGTTCCACCAAACAAGCATGGGATTGATGTTCCAAAGTCTAAAGTTAAACTATATGTGGTCCATTGATATAAACATTGTTAAAACTAAATATTAAACATGGTGCAATCATATATCACTGTCGGTTTCAAATGCCATACTACCGCGGGGAGTTATGTAAACATTGGTCAGTTGACTATTGTTTCAATCGAATGTACGACATGAAGTTGTTTCAACGATGCCAAACTTAGTGTGTATTTCAAATAGCCTGCCACACCACGAGGGAGAAGTTGGCATGGAACGGAGTTCATAACACTTATTTCCACATGTTGTAACATTATTACACTATTGGAATAAATCTTTGCGCTATGCCAAACCCATGGTTCAACCATATATTCCATGGTTGGGATGATGTATATGCTAGTATCAGAGTATTACCACAGTTGGCACAGAGATCCATCATTGTAGGATTAATAGACTATGGTTATATCATATGCCATGGAGACACACATATTTGCTGGTTAAAATATATGCTACAGTTGGAACATAATTGGCATTGACTTAAATTTCATAAGTCACTCATGGAGATTAACCATACTACAGCCGGCTGAATGGTTTCAAGTTTCATGAAAACCATATGTTTAATATAGTCTAGGTGTTGCAAACGTATTAGAGCTATATGATATATCTTTTAAACAAAAATTAATATATATTTGGTATTAAGTTATAACCATATGATATATGTGGTTACACCAAATTTAATATTTGTTATGTTTGCAAACTGTTGCACCCGAACTCTAATGTTAGAGTTTCGAAAACATTATAAATGTATTTCCAATGCACCAAAGAAAAGAAGTGAAGAGCGTTGTGAGGAGAGAAACTATAATTCATATTGTTGTGCCTGTAAATTTCTCTTGAGGCATAACTTGGAAAATATTGGGCCTTATTGAGATCAATCAGTTGCATTTGAAATCTGAGATCAAGGCCTATCTTCTGCCAGTAGCCATTTATGCATGCAAGAACGTTCTAGAATGGTGAAGCTGATGTAAGGGACTTCTTAAAGCTGATATATTACTTGTTGATATTGAGTTGAGTACGAGGATCATTATTGCTAGTCCTCCTTTTAAAGGCGCAATCACCTCTCTGTAGAATTGAGTCAATTCAAGGGTGAGATTTCTCTATAGGAGGACATTTCCTTAAGGGAAAAATTTCCACTCCGACGTCCCCTTGACTATAAAGAGACAAATATTAATGTTGTAATCACTTTCCATGTCAGATCAATAAAGCAACCTAGACTTTGAGCAAGGCCTGGATACGTAGCCTAGGAGGGGTGAATTGTGTCATCAACTAGGTGCGTCTCTTTGTTTATCATCTTTTATATGCTTTGACTATTTTCCATCTTCAATTACATCAAAGTTAAATTATTCATATGTGGATAAATTATGAACTAAAGGCATAATTCTAAAAGCTTGCAAACTGTCAGAGGATGATGACACATTTTTTTAGATCAGTTGGATGTGCAAGTACACTTGTTCCCCAACCTAGAACTTCTTGCACAACATGTTCTAATTTGCATAGCTCCTCTTCCTATGATGTTCTGGCTTTAGATTATTCTTTATCACCTGGATTTCCTATTCCATGTTTGCCAACATGTTTGGTCCAATCAACATCTTGTTAACTAGATCACTCAAATTGTTGGGAGTGTTACAAATCTATCCATACAATGCCTCCAAAGGACTCATTCTCAGTGACTCATGATACCCATTGTTGTACATGAACTATACCAGTGGAAGTTACTCTTTCCACTTTCATTTCTAATTCATCACATACATCCTTAACACATCCTCCAAGGTCCTATTGACCCTCTCTATCTGCTCACCTGTCTACGGATGATAAGTTGTACTTAAGGAAAAATTTGTGCCAAAAACTCCAAATAACTTCTTCCAAAACTGGAAGTGAACTTTTCATACCTGTCTGACACAATATTCTTTAGAGCACCATGTAATCTAACCACATATTTGATGAATAAATGTGCTACATCACTACTGAAAATGTAGACTTCATTGGAATGAAGTGTGCAACCTTTGTCAACCTTCCACGACAATCATGATGGAATCATGTTGCCTCACTATTCTTGACAAACATGTGATGAAGTCCATAACTGCGTTCTCATTTCCACTCTAGAATCGCAATTGGATATAGCAATCCACCTAGATGTTTACGATCTTCCTTCAGATGCTCACAATCAAAACTCTGCTACATCCCATTTTAGATTCAGCCAATAATAAAATATCTTCACTGTTGTTAGTTTTCTCTGATAACCTGGGTGACGTAAATATCGTTTCACATGAAAATCATTCAATATCACTTTCTTGAGCACATTATTATCTAAAACATATATCTTGTCTCAAAATCTAACTAATCCATATATCATAAGGCAATAGTCCATGTTGGGATGGGGTCCCCTGGGTAAGTTTTGGGGTTAAAATAACCCAAGTTCTGATATTTTTTTGTAATTAATGTAAAGTCTCCACGATTTGTGAATGTCGAGCGCGTAGATGATCAGGATTAAAAGGGGTCTTAGCCCCTTATTTATGTAAAGTATAAGTCGGTTTTGAGACCCACCCATGGTCTAAGGACCATGGGATTGTATGAGAAGGGCTATAAATAGGTGTGTCTTAGAGAGTCTAAGGTAGTGAGATAAGATAATCTTGGATTTAATGGGTCAATAGAAGAGTAGTGATAACAGAAAGAAGTAGGTCAGATAGGAGGAGAAATGTTCTGCAACTAAGAGCGTAGAGTCCACAGTTGATTGCACGGACCCCTCCAGCTGAGTGCGCAGGGTATTTTTGTGTTTGTAAAGTTGAACTGAGGATCAATAAAGAAAGTTATCGAAGAATTCCTGTGTATATCGGTTTATCTCTGTTTACTTATGTTTATAATATATGTTGCTGATGAATAATATGTTTATGGAATATTGATCTAATGAAGCATAATTCTCTTGAATAAGTCATAATAGATGTATGTTATGCATGCTAAGTATTTTCATGAAGACTTGAATGAATTCTATTATATTTAATAATAACTTAAGAAGATATGCGGGAACACTAATATAGGGTTTTCTTTGATGCGCGTAAGTGGATGAATTGACTATTAAGGGTCGACTAATACCAATCATAGACGTTCACGAAGGTCCAAAAGCTATTTTAGTAGAGTTGTAGTACCGGCCCCTAAGGGATTATTGATCTACGTGAAGGAAAATCTCAGGTGCTAAAAGTCATCCCGCTCATCTCTAGATGCAAAAACTTGGTTCTTGCATCCCCCCATACTACTTCGGGTGAGACTACAGCCTGAGCTACATGGGTTTCTTCTGAAAGGACAAATAGTATAGGGATTTGTTGGTTTGCACAACTAACTCTGAACCTAGGTATGGACCCGCTAAGCCAAAAAATGGTTTTGATGCCGAGAAGTATATTTTGATGACTAGATAGTGTTCAGATTAGTAAATCATCGTGTAATAAGCATCCACCTAATTTTAGATACAATTGTAGATACCAGATCACACTAAATTTGAAGAAATGCATCTTTTGTGTTCCCTTTGGAATCCTGTTGGCTCTCGTGGTGTGCAAGCAAGGGCTAATGGTGGACCCTGCAAACATTGCAGTGATAGTGAATTTGGAGGCTTCTTGAAATGTTAAGTAGTTGTGCGCGATTCTTGGACATATAGGATATTATAGGAAATTTATCAAATCTTATGCTCGGATTATTCTTCCCATGGAGAAGTTGTTGAAGAAGGATGCAACATTATGTTGGGATGAAAAATGTCAGCGCAACTTAGATGTCTTGAAAGAGAATATGGTCACCATGCCAATCTTGGTATTCCCAGATTGAAAGAAGGAATTTCACGTACATGTGGACGACCCTTGCATTGTGTTGGGTGCAATGTTAATGCAAGCCGGTGAAGGAGAAATGGACCATCCTATAGCCTTTTTGAGTAGGAAATTATGGAAGGCTGAGAAGAATTACTCAAAAACTAAGCACAAAGGATTGGCCATGGTGTACGCGCTCTAGAAGTTTAGGAACTATTTGTTAGGAGGGAATTTCAAGATGTACACGGATCATTCTTCCTTGGAATACCTGGTCAATAAGCGTTTTTTGGGGGGGAAGATCTACAAATGGTTCCTACTATTCCAGGAATATGACTTTAAATTAATTGTGAAGACAGGGAGGTTAAATGCGGGACCCGACCATCTATCACGGATCCAGACAGGAGAGGAGTGCAATAATATGGAGGAAGGGTCTCCAGATGTGAAACTCTTTGTGTTGCACGTAACAAATAGCCATTTTGCAGATATCATTCATTTCTTAACTATGGTGATTGCACCGGAAGGGTATACAAGTCAAGAAAAGAAGGATCTCATAATGCACACGTAGACTTATCAGTTATTGTGGGACATTTGTATAAGATGGGTGCAGATAAAATATTGTAGAGATGTGTGCTAGATCATGGAGGGGCTACAGGAGGACATTATGTAGGAGAGGTGACTGCGTATAATATTCTACGTGTGGGTCTATGGTGGCCAATGCTGCACAAGGATTTCAAGGCATATTATAAGGCATGTGATGCATGTCAAAGAATGGGCTGACCATCATGAAGGGATGAATTTCCATTACAACCTCAAGTGTCTTTGCAGCCATTTGAAAAATGGGCAATCTATTTTGTTGGGCCAATTCAGCCCCCATAGAAGAAAACTGGTGCACGCTATATCATCACCACGATGAAATATCTAACCTGATGGGAAGAGGTACAACTGGTTAAGGATTGTATAGGGGCTACAACAACAAAGTTTTTGTTTGAGTATGTCTTAACCAGATTTGGCTGCCGAAAGTGTTGATGAGCGACAAAGGTACACTCTTTTTGAATGACACGATCAGTGTGTTGATAGAAGAATTCCAGGTCTACCATCAGAAGAGTACAACGTATCACCCACGGTCCAATGGAACTATTGGAGCCTTCAATAACAATTTCGAAAATGCAATGACGAAGATCTCTAATGTGCAGCAAAATGACTCGGATGTGTGCGTACTTGTAGTACTGTGGGATTATTGGCCTACTTGTAAGAAGCTGACATGACAAATGTCATTCAAATTGGTATGTGGTGTCGAAGCTATAATGCCGATGGAGTATATTGTGCCTATGCTATGCATAACATCTCCCATAGGTATGGTAGATCGTGAAGCCTTGGAGGAATGGCTCTTGCAAATGATGGAGCTTGAAGATGACCAATTCTTAGCAGGATTACATTAGCAAGTACAGAAGGAATGTGAAAAGGCATGGCATGATCACCACATCAAGCTTCACACATTCAAGGTAAATGATCTTGTCTTTTTATATGATAGTAAATTCACTAAGTTTCCAGGGTAATTTCATATGCATTGGCTAGGTCCATATATTATCAGAGAATTTACATATGGAGGCGCACTTCAGCTCGCAAAGCTGAATGGAGAACTTTTTCTAAGAAGAGTGAATGGGAGCAGATTGAAGATATATACAGGGGATCCTATGTAATGACTATATGGTAGCAGGACAATCTTAGAGCTCTAGGAAGTTGCAAGGGAGAGAAAGACCATAAACTACACTGCCTAGTTTGGAGGACTACGCAATAGGCAGACTATGTAGAAGATAATGAAGATGCAATCCAAGGAGTTGCATGCAGGACGATTCACCATGAAGGGAGGTGCCATGCAACAAGGTAGAAAAGTGAACATTGGAGTCATTTTTCATGACTTGGAAGCTCGAAGACGGTGAAGGGGAGCGGGATGGTAGAATTTAAGGAAAAAATATTTGAAGATATGCCCCCAAAATAGCATTAATTGTCAAAATTTGGGGGGAATGGTTGGATTTGAATTCAAAACCCCCTATAAATTCTACACGCCGGCCCAACAGAGAACACTTTGTGCCCTTAGACTTGTTGAAATTTGATGTCTATCGCTCATGAGCCGAGCAATTTGGGAGGAATTCTTCGCACACATAGACATTTCTCATGAACCTCGTGAGTTGTTTATGGAGAGGATGATTTCCACCAACCCCACCGAAGCCTTGATTTCAGAAGTTGTTGTATTAGATGCTCAAGGACCTAAAGTATCCAGTGTTGAAGCCACGCTTCCGGTGCCCACAACACCGTGGTCACCAACGCCAAAACAGTCCATGGCGAATGACAAACAAACTACCACAAAAGAAAAACAACCTGCAACAAAAGAAAAGAGGAAAAAGCCGATACAGGTATGTGCTTCCCCAAGGAAGCATACATGACACCAACAAAGAAGAAAGATAAGCAGCAAAAAAAAGATAAGCAGAAGGTAACCTGGAGGAAGAAGAAGTTCAGGGAACAAAAGAGATTAGCACTGAAGGCATGGAACCTATAACAAAGCTACCAGGATATATCCCTCAAAAAAAGTGAAAGGCGAAGATCACAATGGGCCTAGACACAAAGAAATTTACTATTTCCATGCCCCTAATACTTGAGCTCCATTTCCATGGCCCTGCTACCTAAGCAGGTTCCTTTTGAAGGTCTACAGCTCGTGTGAATCCCACTATTGAAGATGGAGGATTGGGACCTCGTGGAACATGCTAAGTTCCCACACTTAGTGATGAACAAATACATGAAGAGATTTTATTATGAAGAAACAAGTGTTACATCACTAGAAATGAAGGAATGGGTTCACAGTGTCGAGCAATCAGGATTTCTCAATTTTCTATGGGTTCCACATTACCACCACACCCACATTAACACAATGTGTGTGCGTTAGATTCTCAAATTGGTGCACGATGGTTTTCTGTGGCTAGGAGGGCCTATACCCATTACAGACATGCTAATCCATGGGATCATGTTCTTTCCATACAAAGGACTGAACCCAGCCATGGCAGAAAAACAGGGGAGAAGGATCTTGCAGAGAGAATGAAGAAAGATTATGAACTCACAAAGAAGCCACACGGGTATTCAATTTTATCTATCTCAGACCTTGCAGTTCAATTGGCCACATTGATATTAGCAGGAAAGGTCATGAGTAAATGCCACGTGGATGAAGTTCTAGTGCCCGTAGTATCCCTAGTTGAACAATGTGCAAAGGGCATGCAGTTCAATTGGTCCAGATAGCTCTGTTAAGAGTTCCTCATGAACTACAGAGAGATCCATAATGAGAGCAAGCGGTTTCACTATGCTTGGTTATTGTTGTCCATTGTGCTTGTCATGTGGGATTTGTCAGAGGACAGCCAATTTCCTCCGCTTGAGAAAGGATTGTCGGAATCAGTGAAATTCGCTTCCTTATGGGCTACAAAGGACCCCATGCAGATAACAGAGACAAAAATATTTTGGGTGCTTGTGGAAGAAAGTCTCTACATGGCCGTTAACTAGTGTCTGAGGTTGTTCCCCAACCTTGTACATGAAGTTGTCAACCTATGCAACATTCAAGGTTGACTTCCATAGGGTGTATATCTAGATGCGGAAGGACCTAGCTAAGAAGTGGCATGATTTACCATATTTTGGTGATGAAAATGGATGTATAAGGTGGTAGAAAGATGGCCTGTAGAGTGGCATGCCCCTTTAGATCTCATTGTTGGGCCAACCATGGGTGTAGAGAGTGATGCTGTGAATAAAAGGAAGGAGGTAAATAAGCATGCTATGCAGAACCTGGTCATGCAGAAAAATAATGACGCTACAGAGAAGGATTGTGTTTAGAAGGAACACACTTCCAAGGAGAAGGAAGGAAAGGAGCAGCATGAGTCCCAAAAATGTGACAGGTCACCTTCACTAGAAACAAAAATAGAAGAGCTTACAAGACAAGGTGATGGAGATGAGTAAGGGTAGCGCACCCCCTTCATTGTGAAAAGGCGTGAACTGGAGTAGCAAGGTGGATCGCGGAAGAAGCAGAAAGCTCATAAAACACAGGTTGATCCCATGGTGCTCACAGAAAGTGATCTAGGTGAGATCGGTGATAAAGTCAGGGACATCAAAACAGAAGTGCTGCAGTAGTTGGGATAATAGTACATGCAAATGTTGGGAGGAGTTCAGAAGGATCTCTGAGAGTTTCATCTCCAACCAAGTAAGATCCAATTAGATGTTAGGAAAGTGAGCAGCGCACAAGGAAGTTTGGCACAGGGTCAAAGTACAGGTATGGAGATGGTTATGTGGTCATAGGATGTGTGAGTATTCCCCTTGCCTCATGGTTTAGTCCATGCTGACACTAAGGAAGAAACACGCTCTCCTTGATAAAGTCACAAAAATGGGCCGGAACCTTGTCGTGATATCACTTGAGCCACTGCATGCATTACTACAGGGAGTCGTGGAAGAGCTTCACATAAGGGAACAATGAGCACTCAGTGCTGTCAATGAAATCAAAGTCAATAATCAGTAGTTGTTCGCTGAAAGGACATGGGTTCTAAAAGATAAGGAGACACTATAGGTGAAATATTCACGATTGGAGTCAGTAGTCATTGAAGCATGCAGGACAATGCCTGAGCTTCATATCCCCAAGGATGCACATCCAGAAGAAAACATAAGAAAACTAGCTATTGGTGTGCGTGAAGCCAAATCTGAGGTTAATCGAGTTCAGTTTGAACTCAACCTGAATATCATTGAGCTACAATAAAAGCTACAACCCACAAATCCACTAGAGGTCCAGGAGCAGCGGGGAGCCACGATCAAGAAAGGAATGGCCACTTTGGATGCCACAGTAGCTGACTACACAACATTATTTAAGAAAGAAATGGAGTTGGTGACAAATCTGCAGGAAGATCCAAACATGCAGACACTGAATACAGAGGTCAGGGAGTTGTAGTGGCATTATTATGAAGTTAGGGCAATGACGTGATCCATCACACCTGCGCAGTGCCTAGCTAAATTACAGGAGGGAAAGCAGCTCCTAGCATAGGTAGAGGAAGCATAGAAGAAGGAGGCCTTGCTAAAGGCCATATTTTAGCCATAGTCGGAAGGGGCTTATCAAGTCACAACAACCATCTAGGATAATCTTAAATGCTTACAACAGACACAACATATAGTGACGCTGGTAGTAGAAGGACCAGCTACAGAAACGTTAGTGTAGGAAGTCCAACAGGAAGCTATGCAGAGCACTATCGAGGTTGCAGTAATCGAGCTAGAGTTAGGGGCTCTTCAAAGCAAGATCACAGTGCCAGCCAAGTGACTAGAGGGAAAGTCACAATCTTTGTGTTGGGGGCCTATTGGGATGGGGTCCCCTCGGTCAGTTTTGGGGTTAAAATAACCCAAGTTTTGATATATTTTTGTAAATAAGGTAAATTCTCTACGATTTTTGGATGTGGAACATGTAGATGATTAGGAGTCAAAGGGATCTTAGCCCCTTGTTTAGGTAAATTATGAGTCAGTTTTGAGAACTACCCATGGTCCTCGGACCATGGGATTGTATGAGAAAGGCGATCATTAGGTGTGTCTTATAGAGTCTAAGGTAGTGACATAATATAATCCTGAATGTAATGGGGCAATACAAGAGCAGTGATAGTGTAGAGAAGTAGGTCAGATAGGAGGACAAAGACTCTATAACTGAGTGTGAAGAGGCCTAGGTAGAGTCTACAACTGAGTACATAGAACCTTGCAGCTGAGTGCGCAGGCTAGTTTTCAATCTGTAAAGATGAACTAATGATCAATAAAGAAATTTACCAAAGAATTCTTGTGTATATCGGTTTATCTCTATTTACTTTTGTTTATAACATATGTTGTTGATGAATAATGTGTTTATGTAATATTGATCTAATGAAGCGCGATTCTCTTAAATAAGTCTTAATAGATGTACGTTATGTATGTTAAGTACTTTTGTGAAGACTTGGATGAATTCTATTATATATAATAATAACTTAAGCAGATATGCACAAACACTAATTTAAGGTTATTTTGTGATGTGTGTAAGTGGATGAATTGACTATTAAAGGTCTGGAAAGACCAATCGTAGACCTTTGCAAAGGTTTGAAGGTTGTTTTAGTATAGTTGCAGTACCGAGTCCTAAGGTCTTATTGATCTATGTGAAGGCAGATCTTAGGCGCTAAAAGACATCACACTCATTTTTGGATGTAGAAATTTGGTTCTTTCATCCCCCCATACTGCTTCGAGTGAGACTGCAGCCTGCGCTATGAGGGTTGTTGCCAAAAGGGACAGTAGTGTAGTTATTTTTTTGTTGGAGTTACTAACTATGAACCTGGGTCAGGACACCCTAAGCCAACATTCCACATCCTATGCACCTACACCTATACCTATACCTATACCACTACATGTACCTATACATGTACTGAAGATCTGTCCCATAGGAGCTCATATCTGCTAAGTGATTTGCCTGTATTCGCCTTCCAAGAGCATCTTCCACTCTGTTCTCTTTGTACTTGATCTCAAAATTGAACTCACTATTTGTACCCAACCACTGATACTTCCTACCATTTAAATTCGGCTGGTTAAACAGATACCGCAGACCAATGTGATCACTCGTCAACGTAAACTTCCTACCCAAAAGATAGTGTCTCCACAACTTCAATGCATGTACAATTACTTCTAACGAAAGATCATGTTTTAGGTAGTTATTCTCGTGCTCATTTAGTTTTCTTGACTCATAGCATTACACCTGTCCATCCTCCATAAGGACTCCACCAAGTCCTTTCTTGCAAGCATCTATGCATACTAAAAATTCTTTGTCCAGGTATGCAATATTTAACACTGGTGCATGTGTCAAAAACTTCTTAAATTGCTCAAATATAGCCTCACACTCTTCTGTCCATTCGAAATTCTTACCTTTCGTCTTTGATGATGTGATAAGATAGGAAATATGAGAGAATTTCATAATGAACCTCCTATAGTAGCTTGCCAAACCCATGAAAGATCTCACCTCATCCACATTCTTAGGATCTACCCACTCATAATGTCCCTTATCATTTCTAGATTTACTGCAATTCCGTCCTTGGAGACAACATGTCCCAAGTAGAGTACCATCCAATGAAAGAAACTACACTTGATAAGCTTAGCATACAACTAATGCTCTCTCAACGATCTCAACATTGTTGCTAAATGCTCGACATGCTCTTCCTCATTTTTAGAATATACCAATATGTCATCAATAAGCACAATAACAAACTTATCCAAATACAAACACAACACACTATTAATCATGCACATAAATGTAGATGGAGCATTAGTCAAACCGAATGGAACCACAACAAACACATAATTCCCATACCTGGTTAGGAAAGTTGTCTTGTAAATTTCTTCCTTTGATGCATACTTGATGATATCCAGATCTCAAGGTGATCTTCGAGAACATAGTTTCTACCTTCAACTGATTGAACAAGTCATCAATCCTTGGTAATGGGTACCTGTTCTTAATAGTCACTTTTTTCAACTTCCTGTAGTCACTGCAAAATCTAATAGTTCCATCTTTATTCTTCATAAACAATACCGGTGTGCCCCATGTTGATACACATGGACTTATGTATCCTTTATCTAGCATTTCCTTCAACTGTATCTTAAACTCTACCAACTCAGGTGTGTTCATCCTATAAGGTGCTTTTGATGTTGGAGTTGCACCTAGAACAAACTCAATAGAAAAGTATACCTTCCCGTGAGGTGGAAACTCTGAAATATCCTCAGGAAATACATCCTTGAACTGTTGTAAAACTGGATACCTTCTCAAAACATATGTATCCTCAACTTCCTTACGTTTATCACTAGAATTGTGCACTACAAATAAGATACATCCTTTTCTGCAACAACACTTTCCTTGCATAGTTGTCACCATCTTAACTAATGTGGCTTTCTTCTTTACCTATAAGATTCTTGGTTCTCCATTATCATCCAAGAACTCAATGGCCTTGTCATAACAATCTAACTCGACTCTATGAAGATACAACCAATCCATGACCAACAATAATACATTCAAATGTGTTGGAGTAGGCATACCATTCAAATCAAATGAAAAATCTCTTACCCAATGATGAACTCACTTCTTCATACCTATAGCCAACTACACTAACCAAGATTGTGTATGCAATTCCTTATGAAAACCACACTTATCCACCAAGTGAGGACCAACATAGCCATAATTAGATTTAGGGTCAACCAAAATAGAAATAACTTGATCACAAAGCTTACCGTCCATCTCAATGATAGATTCCTAATGTTTGACCTGTTTGTTATCCAATGCTACATAAATACGAGGAACACTCTGACCAACATCCCTAATAGTTTGTGCATGCTCTGCACTATATATGTTAGGCCTACCACCCTGATACTGCAGACAATTTATCCTGTGATGATACCATCTACAAGTCAAACACCACACGATCTCCTTATTATGCTCGTCAAATCAATGTCCATGTCCTATATTTGATGCATTGAACCTCTTATGTGGTGCAACATTGTCTTTACTACCTAAATCTTATGGTCTTACTCGCTTCTTGTCCCATTTTCCTTAATTCTTGACGTTACCTTCCCAATCTAGTTTAGTCTCAAAATTCCACTTCGATTGATCATAGCAATGTCGTAGCTTTCAAATGGCTTCCTCCAATGATCTAGGCTCATCGAGGAGAATCCTATCTTTGAATTCCATTGATAACCTGCTAGTGAATCTTTGAGTATTTCCTTTTCCTCCTTGTGATGAGGCACGTACCTCAGCAATTCCAAGAACTTGCTAGTGTACTCATCATTTGCCATGGAACACATCTTTAGCTCATAGAATTCCTTTACCCTATCATCAAAATATCTCTCCAACAAATACTTTCTTGAATAGTCGCTCAAAGACATTGCAAGTCAAATCCTCCTCATGTATACCTCCGAAATGCTTCACATTTTCCGACCAAATGTCTACTTTACCTTTGAGACTGAATGTTGCTACTTTGGATTTCAAGTTCTCTGAATAGTCATGCAACCTAAGGAAATTCTTCATACCAAGAAACCATTCCTTTTCATCCTGTGATTTCTTCATCCCTCCATCAAATGTAGGTTTCTTTGCTTTCTTAAACGCATCTAGAAAGTATCCCTTATCACTCCTCAACAATGTAAACTTTGAAACGGGAACTCATACTGTTACTTGTTTTGTAGAGATAGCAAAAAAGTGACCCGATTTTGAAGAGGGGTGATGCAGAACACACATATGTTTTTTAGAGCATAGGTTTTGGCACTATAAATTTTTTTTTGTACATTGCGTTTTAGAATGGTAGTGCTTTTTATGCTGATTAAAAATTTGGTAATCTACTAGCCCTTTTTTTAAAAGTTATTTTTATTATTATTTTCTAATGATGAAATGAAATAATTATTTTGTAATTTAATAATTTTTTGAAAGTGGTCTTTTTATTCATATTTCTTGTTTTTTATTTTAATTTTATTTTTGTGGTGAGGTTTTTATTTTTTTCATATTTAAAGAAGGTCGATATTTTGAATTTTTGATATTCTACATATTTATACATTGTTAATTAATTTTTAAATCCACAAGAAATAATTGTTTCTAAAAAACAATATTTTTTAACAATGGACATAAAAATAGTCATTTTAACATAAATATAACTAAAAAAACTACATGTTTTGATAATTTTTTGCTACAATTGACATGCGAAAATCACATTTTTTATTCGAAAATTTTAACTAAAAATGGTTAAATAATAGTGTTTTTTATGAATTTCATATATAAAAAAAATAATAATCATTTTGTTTTTCAAAAAATAATGATTAACTTAAACATTAATGCCAAAATCACATATTACAAATATTGAATGCATAACAACCTTAATTGAGTGTATATTCTTCTCATAAAATTTCAAAGTCAAAACATTACAAGTATAACTACTTAATAATTACAAAAAATGAGCTTGATTTCCAAGCATAACTTAAATTTAATCAACAATGTCACATATTCCAAACTCTTCATCCTCTAGAGTTTCATTATTGTATTCTTCCACAATATTTTCTACCTCCTTTTGCTCATTTTCATCTTCTAATGGATCTTTGATGTTTGCAAATCTTCCAATGTATGTCTTTCCAAACCTCCCATGTAATGGTGGTTGGGGTTCCTTTGCCTTTTTTCCACACGTGATTCACTAAAGTCCCCTTTCTTCAACCCAATTTCTTGCATTACATCTGGAAGAAATTGAAGAGCATTAATCCTTTGCTGAATGAAATTGCACTGTAATGGATCTTTTTCAATTGCAATGCAATTTCTTCCTTTTTGAAGGTAGCATTCTAGCGTTGTACCTAATTATCAAGCACAAAAGAAATAATGAAGTAAATTAGTACAATGACATATTAATTAAAAAATAACATATTGAAATTCAATTCCATATTATAAAACTTACCTGAGCCATAAAATAAATCCAGAACCCAATCTCCTTCATTTGAACATATGTCTATAAGATAGTTAATCAATAATTGTGGTTTTTGATAAATGTTAAATATCTCTCCTTTTGCTTCTTTGTCTTCATATGTTAGTTTTCTCACAACAGTATCATAAGTCAGTATTTGGCTATGACTCTTTCCGTCTATCCGATTAAAAATCATAGACATATAGCTATCATCTTTTGCTGAACTATCAATATGAATGAATTCACAACCATCTATAAATAGTTGATCTTCACGGTTAAGAAGATTTGGCTTTTGCCTGTAACATGAAATAGTAAAAGTTCAATCAACTTGTACATAAATGAATTTTTCAACATTAATCAAATATACATTTTAAACGTCTTACCATGTAAGTTGCATCCGTGAATTTGTTTTCCCCTTGAAGCTTGAAAATATCATTGCCAATTGCGTGTCTGAATGAATGTCACAAATCTCCATAATGGTGATGACGTGACTTCTACAAATCCCGCAACCACTTTACTAAGAGCTTGATAAGTATAGGGGTCACTATCATAGTCAATGTTTGGAATATTGAAAGCATGGGGAATATCTGCAATAACTAGGGCATAATCCCTTTTAGGTATGAATTTAGCAACGTCTTCACAGTCACCTTGTATTACTTGATATTGAATAGTGTCTAACCCATTCCAAATGAAGTGAGGAAGAGTTAGATCAAGTTCAACATTCTTAATACATTGCTTCCTCAGTCTTTCAATCTTTATTTTTTCAATAAAAGTTCTGAAGCTATCTGGTGCTCCATTATCATCCTTCTTCATCTTTTATAAAATAAACAAATATATGTGTAAGTTAAAAATTAAAAATAGTATACAGATGAATAAAAATGAATGTGTAAATCAAGATACCTTTTTAAATGCAAGATAAAAATCTTTTAATGTTGATGTAGAACTTGAATCTGGATAGTTGCACACAACATCATCCCAACTATCTTCATTAAAAAATTTAACCATTTGTTCTTGAATTTTCATGTAAACTTTGTGACTGCATAGATAAAATAACAAAAAGTTAATATAATGATATGTATAATAAGTACTACCAAGAACAATATCTTTTATTTAAAAGAAAAATTATAATCTAGAAATAAGTAAAAATAATTCAACAAACTTACTTTTGAAATTCCGCAGACAATTCCTCCAATGATAATTCCTCTGACCTCACATGACATAATATTGTTTTGACAATTTTTCCATCTTTCACTCCTTGCATTGCTCTCCAAGGTGTGATAGACATATCTTATGGAAGCTGCTTCATTTGAGGAGCTGATTTACTGTTGCTACATATCAATGGCTTAGACTTTTTGACCTTCTGGTTTTTAATGCCAATGTTTTCCCATATGCTAAAAATCTCATCAATCAACTTCCAAACATCTCCAGTTCTAAATGCCAATTGGAAAATGTTATCAACACCTCTGAATAAATCACTAACAGTTTTTCTTTTTCCACCTTTTGACTTGCTCGTCTCTTCAATTTGATAGCCTATTTCCATACAACATTTGCTTCGGAAATCTGCGGTGACATTTATCCTATCCCTACCACCTTTTTTCTTGAAATTCACTATGAATAAATCTAACCCTTTGGATGAAATTCATAGACATCCTATATTCATTATTTGAATTATGATCCCATGCCACTAACTTTGCTTCTGTATCTGATAAACCAACATAAATGATACATTTCATTGTTTCAAAACGTGGGTTATTGGGATATTCCTCCATCAATTATCTTTGAGCTTCTACAAAATTGTTCCCCCCAAGCACATAATAATTATATTCAAAACATTTTGACTTATGAAATGCTTCTTTGTTGGGAACTTAACTAGATCAATAAGAAGCACATAATTAACCACATGAGCATATGGATTGTACCTCATCAATGTCTTCAAGTTGTGAACATGCAGATGGTGTGGCTTTCTGACTTGATATTGACATTGTCCTTCACTTGCCTTATAGGTTTGTCTGACATTAAGCTGAAATGTACGACCACCATCAACTAAGTTTCTCTTTGTCAAATTCTATCGAATGCCATTTTGTTTTGTTTTGATAATGCCATCCTCTAAATCATCTCTTAGTGTAACGATTTCTCTGCTTTCTTTTGAAGTTTCACTAGATTCTTGATTGTTGGTAATGACTACTTCAAAATCTTCAACTTTACTTTTCTTCGTCATAACATTCTCAACAGATTTATTGTTGGGCATTATTAATTTTGGTATTTTATGTCTCTTCTCAGTTCTAATGTCATCTTTAGTAAAGGAAACATATTCTTCACTGTCAGTTTCAACTTCATTGTTCTCAAAGTAACTTGTCTACGCTTGCTAGATTTATCCACTAGAGGCCTTTTTTTCTGATCCTTTGGATGTAGTTTTGTAGCATCATCAATTACTACATTTTTCTTATTTTCCATATCTTCTTCTGACACTCAGTAAAAATTGCTGACAACTTTCATGATATCATGCTCTATGAAATGAATGCCTCCCAACCTAATTGAACAACATTCAACAAAATTCTACCAAACAAAATATCATATGTCAATAAAAGCAAAGTTAAAAAATATAGTGAGACACTTTCAAGAACGCAAAATACAAATATAAATAACAATACTTACGATGTTTTGTTTCATCTCATTTACGATTTGTTTACACAACTTTGTAGATACCTCTCTCGTGTCATACAATG
>APFE031390924.1:154791-168478 GCA_000404065.3 Pinus taeda | reverse complement strand
GTATGGACCAGAAGAAAACACTTTTACCACATTTTGTTCGCACACCCAAAAATTTATAGGAGGAAAATTTTATTCAGTGTCACTTGGTCAGATGTATGATCTTCAATGGGAAAATGTTTCCAAAGGTGTACTTCACAGCTCCAAATATTCATAATGATTCAAATCTGACCATAACCACAATTCATGATGTGCTTTCTTATTGGTCTGGTAATCTTCCTGAAGTTTTGTATCTACAATTGGACAACACTTGCCATGAAAACAAAAATCAGGTTGTTTTTGGATATCTAAACATGCATGTTGAATTAAGAATTTTTCAGAAGGTAAAGGTTGGTTTCCTTCTTGTTGGGCACACTCATGACCATATTGATCAGATGTTCAATCGTTTTTCAGTCACATTGAGGAGGAAGGAAGTTGGGAGCTTGCCATCATTAATTAAATGTATTAAGATATCATACATGCCAGAGTGTACTTTTGATGTGTTGGAAGAAACTTTTGACATGCGAAGGTTTATCATGGGATCATATGGTGAGGGGAAATGCATTGAACAACTTAATGAAATTAGCTTTTAACATCAATTTCGTATCAAAACAATTGATGGGAAAACACTAATATGGGGCAAGAAGTATTCAACTACTGTAGAACGGGCATCGTCATCAGGTTTGCAATTTTTGAAGTTCATTCTAGATCATCCAATATTTTCATCAAAAATATTGTTATTACAATTAGTTGGTGAAGTTCATAATGCACACAAACAAAATGGAGATATAAATTATTCTAATTGCCTAGAAGAAATAAAAAAATGTATTAGATATACATATGAGTACTTTGACATTGTTGATTCAGTTTGGTGGGAGTCATTTTTCAATAATCAAAGTGATATCATTTCAACAACAACAAATGAAGATATACCTTTGAAAACTCAATTTATTTGGCCACAAAATGTGTCAAACACACATGAGGAAATAAACATTGTTGAATAGCAACAATCTCAAGGTATTATTAATTCTTCACAGGCAGAGGAAAGAGAGATGTATATTGCCTCCAGAATATTTTGTGCACAACGTGAATCCATGGAAAACCTTTACAGGGGTTTAGTACAAGATATTAAGGAGGGTTGCATGATCGTAGTGCTAGCAGATGGAGATCTCAATTAATATCCATTCTGGGTTGCTAAAGTTATAAAGGTCTTTACAAAAAATGAGGATGTTACAAGTGTTGAAGTACATTGGTATGTCACAAATACACACCCATCCAATGGTGTGTATAAGCCAGAGATAGTATTTGACAAAAAAAAATGGCGGAAAGAGAAAAAGAAAGGGTACGAATATAAAGTGTCGCCACACAAACATATTGAATTGGAGGATGTTGACATACTTGTTTATGACTTCAATTTAACAAAGAGAGGAGCTCTTCGCTTCAAGACGATAGAGATTTTGAAAAGGTTGTTACCAGAAGGAACAATGTTGAGATGGGAGTCTACTGAAGCCAGTTGTAGATCTAAAAGAATTTTGAAACCTGAAATGATGGGCATGCACGTGGACTCAGATGGGGCACTAGTTGATGAAAGAGAAGAATATGGAACATCTTTGTCAGCATCCAGTCACTCATCTGAAGATGTGATTTATGATGTTGTGCAAGAAAATATGAGTGATTTTGAATAATTGTTTAAGATAGTTTATTTAACTGATGTACATATCATATCTTGAAATAAAATTTTTGATTTCCATATGGTGTTAAATGAGAAGTTATGAGTCATGTTTATGTTGTTGGATCATTTTACTAGCATTTCTTAAAAGTTTGAAGATTGACCCTAAAAAAAAAATCATCATTCCAGTATAATCACTTTTTCGTTTTCAAGCTATATTTTGAATGAAAAATTCATTTTCACTGCCATTTTTAAAACATGTTCAAAATTGTCCCTAAAAAAAATAGCCATCATTCCAGTATACACACTTTTCATTTTTAGCACTATTTTTTATGTTTTTTTGGCGTTTTTGGCCAGAGTTCCTGTTTTGAGTTTATAGTTCCTGTTTCAAAGTTTACATTGTTCCTCTTGTAAGGATGATAACAATATCGATCTTCATGCCTATTAGAACCAGAACTAGAATGGTACTTGTGTCTAGCCATTCTCATATCCAGAGTGTCCAACAGTCTACCATCTCTGACCATGTCATCATTATCTAACATGTGGCCACCATGCGATATACTACCATATGCCCCATTAGTTTTATCCTCTTGCTCATGGCTAATATGAAGTGGCCCCTGTCACTACAAATTTGACAAGCTATGAAGTATCACTGCATTTAGCTTTGTTAGTGTCTCCTATGCTTGCATGATTTTTCATTATCTGCCTTAGAACTCCTTATCTCTTCCCTTAAGCTTCTGAGTGTGACTGCCAAATAAGAAGTTTTCCAAACCTCATACCGCTCTTCTGATTCATAGGGAGAGTCTTTTTAGTTAACCATCTTGCTAGCCATTTGATATTTCTTCCTGCAGGGTATATCATTTTAGCTAAACCAAATCACAATAATCCAACGTACCTTAGTATAGCTTGAGGGGGATACCTTGTCTGCAAGATCAACAAATCAATGTGATACATCTATAACATAATCATGACAACATATAGAAACATAGAACATAAGAATATGACCATGCAACCATTATTCTAGCTAGGGTCTAGTCATCAATGCATGACCTTATTAGCAACACATACTACAAGCTCATGCATGACAACCACCACTAAATAACTGTACACTTGACCACATGTAACACCCTCCTCTCACATCTACCCAAGAAACTTGCTAGCTGGGCTAATGATGCGACAAGAGGCCACTATGGTATGATTCGACCTCCTATGTCAGGTTAATGAAGTTGAACCAATAGAAAAACACCATAAAAACATTCAACATCAGCCTTAGGACCATTAGGAACCAATCCAACACTTCAGGAAACTTGCCCTTGGGTGCCACTAAATGTTTGTACAACTTGACCTATGGATGCTCTCATGCTATGAGCATGCCAACTTCCAAAGATCTTTGGACACTCTCACAGGCCTAGAAGCCGGCATCCAGGGACTCTTTTTTCTTAGTTATGTGACAATGTCGACGGAAATTAAGCCACATTTTTACACCCAAAGCCTAGGTCACTACCTAGAATTGAATGACATCTTCAGAAAATTATGTTAACAAGTAAATGACAGTGCAAAATCAATCATTTGAATGATACCTTCACTTAATGCCTACTAGCAATGACATGCATTTCTTCAAAGATATCATGAATATGTAATCTATAGGTGTAAATAAGGGATCTAGGCATATGGATCTCATACTTAGTTGAGAGTTGCTAAGAAGCATTGATTCCTCAACACATCAACTTCCATTTCATCCATTATATCACACATACATTGTTCATTCATTTATCAATAAAACCATGATGAGAGCCATACATAGCTTCTGTCATAAAACATATAAGTAATGAGCATAATAGCAACATAAATACCAATGAAATCACAACCGTATAAACCACACATAATCCAATATAATACTGATATAAATACAAATATAAATAACCTCATAGTGATGATTCAAAATCCAAACTGGGGATGAGAATTCCTCGTTCCACCCAACCGTACAATGGCTGAGCGAAATCTCTCTTCATCCATTCACCCTCATGCTATATTCCAAGCATGAATGTGGGATCTCATACAACAAATCAATCGAAAACCATCTATGGCTCCCATAGGCCATGCACCTCAACAATGATTCCACCTCACAGTTGGACATTACCAAAATCATCATCAATTCAGTCTTTATCTAAGCCTTCCACGGCTCTAGAATGTTTTTCCAACCAAGGCTCCAAGAATAGTAACTCAACCCACAATTAGAGCCCTACTCCAAAGAATTTGTCCAACCAAGGCTCCATGACTAATAAGTCAAACCAAACTAACAAAACATGAGAACCAACCAAAAAAAAACGAAGAAAATAAACCCACACCCTCCATGGCTATTTAGAAAATGGGCAGACAATCCACTGTGTATCCCAGCCATCCACATATTTAATGGATCTTAAATTAAATCATTGTATGGAAAGATTGTAAAATTAAAAAGATTTTTTTTTTATATTATAGAAAAAAAAATTGTATCAAAAGTTTAATATTTAAATAATTTTATGAATGTCTCCAAGAGTTGGCTCTGGCTCTGGGAACTAGGGTTCTGAAAACCCTAGCACAGCATAGCCTGCGCTCTCTGCACACCTCAAGATCCTTGCAGAACGATCAGCCGCCTTCTACTGACAAACTGCCTTTGGTTCTCCGCCAAGGCAATGGGCTTCTCCCAAGGGGGGCCTCAACACCCTCCCCATCGCCCACTCGTAAGCCTCAAGGGCACTCTGGCCCTCTGACTTCTGAACTAGGGCTCGACGCAGAGAACAATGATAGCATTCAACGGCAGCAGCCTACAAATCAATCGACGCATGTGACAGAAGAAGTCAACAGGAAATTAGAAGGATCTCCAGAAACAGAGGAAAGGCACAGGATTACGTCGAAGACCTGCAAGCCAGTGGCCGCTGAAAGGCCCAAGATCGAGCTTCTGAGTCAAAGGTTCAATGGAAAAATCTAGTTCATGAAGGAACATGCGCTTATTGGAAAGTTTGTTGGCTTCTGGCCAACAGAAAAGGCATTGCAAGGCTGGATCTCAACCAAATGGAAGCCTAAAGGCCATGTAACCCTACAACTAGGACCTAAAGGGTTCTTCACAGTGATCTTTCTATGCATAGAATATAGAAACTGAATCATGGATCAAGGGCCCTACTTCTTCTATTCAGCGAGCCTCTACCTAAGAGCCTAGGTGGAAAGGTTCAACCCAGATAAGGAGGACTTTAGTTGGGCTCCAGTATGGATCAGGATGTACTCACTTCGCGCGGAGTACTGGGATGAAGATTCTCTCAAGGACAGAGGAAATGGTCTGGGGGAGTATGTAAAATTGGTGGAGGAAATGAAGCTGCGTAGATACACCTCCTATGCTTGTATTTGTGTCTTCATGCGCTTGGAAAAACCCCTCCCAGACTCGGTAAGTCTTCTGCATGATGATTTTGAATGGGTTCAATCCCTAGATTATGAGCATGTTCCATTTTGTTGCCGTAGATACCATGCTTTGGGTCATCTCTTCAGAGATTGTCCTCTCAATCTCAACTCTGTTAATGCTGCACCGTCGGGGCGAACCGATCAAGACGGATTTACTAAAGTAGCCTCCCATAAAAGATCCCACAAGAAGCCCCCGTCAGGGAAAAAACCCTTGCCGGACGCCGCCTCCCTCCCTTCAACCAACAATAGTTTTGAGGTCCTCGCCGATCCCTCAGCTGACCACCTCCTGCATACCCCCCTCTATCCTGTGCCCTCAGCCCCCCCCTTGCATGTTAACTCCCCCCTGACTCACCCCAAAAGGCAAGCAAGAACTACGAGGGAAAAGAGAAAGACATGGAGGTGGATGATATTCCCAGTCAATCTTTAAGCCCTACTTTCATTGTGGATGAGGAAAATCAAGTACAACAAATGGAGGAAGAGCTTGAGAGCATTGAGCCAAATGGTCTTGATATCCTGGCGATGGAGCAATTCTGCAGGAAAAGGGATTATGACAAAATATTAGAGCTCTAGATCAGCAAACTGGAAGTCATCATCTCTAGAGCTTACCAGCAGCAGCAGCTTGGCATCGAATCGGGTAGTCATTGGGATGTAGGCTTACCGCCCAAGGATTTGAAAAAGCGAGGGGGAAGAACAGATCTCCAGCGGACCATTACACTAGGGAAAATTCTGGTGGAATCAGGCAGGTATGCTAAGCTAACTAAGTACTACAAGCCCACCCACAACAGTGAATCATGAAGCTGATATCATGGAATATTAGAGGGATCAATAGCCCTGGGAAACAAAGACTAATAAAAGATATGATTAAGTAGGAGCAGCCACAAATTTTATTTCTACAAGAAACTAAGTGTAATAATACTGCCATAGCAAATATTCTATCTAAATCTTGGCGAGGATGTCACTCGATGGCAGTGGATGCCACAGGGGATTCAGGAGGATTAGCAATTGCTTGGAGCACCCAAGCGATTGAGCTGAAAGACATACATGCAACACATCACATGATTCAAGCAACCTTTCATATAGTAGGCACCAATGTGCCTGGCCACTTGACCAACGTATATTTTCCCCAAGTAGCCAACAAAAAAATTGCAGCTCTTAACACAATGGAAGAAATCAACATCAATAGAGCCCATCTGCTGTGGATCATAGGGGGGACTATAATATGATAACCAATATTGAAGAAAAGAAAGGGGGGTGCGTGAGACTGGAGCAGGAGGTAGCCCACTTCAAGGACTTCATACATAACAATGCTCTCATAGATATGCAATTTTGCAATGGTACGCATACATGGAGCAACCGTAGAACTCGACGACAACAAATAGCATCCAAACTTGATAGATTCCTCATTTCTAACAACATAGTGCATCTAGGCAGGGATCTATCAGCTTCAATTCTCCCATACTCAAACTCAGATCATTGGCCGATTTCCCTCTAATGGCAAAGACCAGGTGATGTAAAACGTCGACCTTTTCACTTCAAAGCTTTCTGAATCTCACACCTCGCATTCAAAGACTTCATCAGATCTGTTTGGACCTCCTTTCACCCACTAGGCGGTTCAAAAATGTTTCAGTTCCAGCAAAAACTCAAATTTCTCAAGGCCCAAATCAAGATGTGGAACAAAGAGACATTTTACAACATCTTTCAAGGCCAGCAAAACGTAAATAAGGAGATGTCAGAGCTCCAGCAACATATCATCTCAGAAGGACACAACAAGGAAACCCTCGCTCAGGAGCTGCACATTCATAACCAATTAGAGGAACGAAGGAAGCAGGAGGAAATCCTATGGAGGCAAAAATCTAGGATTAAATGGCTAAAAGAGGGAGAAAGGAACACTAAATTCTTTCGTCGAACCACAATATAGCGAAGGATGCACAACACCATATCGTTCATTCAGAATCCAGAGGGGGAGAGACTGGAAAATCATGAGGAGATAGAGCAGGAATTCCTTAGGCACTTCCAGCAGGTTCATCAAGAACCCCAACTGGATAGAACTCCTGCCATAGATAAAATCATCACTAATGTGCCCAAGATCATCACAGCAGAGCACAATGAACTTCTCCTATGTCCTATCATGCAACAGGAGGTGGACACTGCAATGCAACAGCTCAAGGAAGGTAAGGCCCCTGGACCGGATGGCTTTACCACAATGTTCTTCCATTCCTTTTGGGATCTGATAAAAGAAGAGGTTTGGCAAGTGGTGGAGGAATCGCGCACCCAACACTGGCTTCTTCCCTCCCTTAATTGTACCTTCATGGCGCTTATCCCCAAGGAGGAGATCACCAGAACACTAAAAAAATTCAGGCCAATTTCTCTATGTAACGTCATATACAAGGTGATATCCAAGGTGATTGCCAATAGGCTGAAACCGTTTCTACCCATGCTCATCTCGCCGGAACAGTCAGGCTATGTAGATGGATGACATATTCTGGACAGAATCATCCTCTCTCATGAAATCATACACTCCCTCAAGCATTCCAAACAAGCAGGTATGATCCTCAAGCTCGATCTCTCAAAAGATTTTGATAAGCTTAATTGGTTATACATTCAAAAAATGCTATCAGCTTTTGGTTTCTCACCTATATGGGTGCACTAGGTGATGAGCCTCATGTGTTTCTCCTTTTTTTCCATCCTCATTAATGGCATCCCCTCCCGTCCCTTCAGGTCCTCTAGAGGAATCAGACAAGGTGATCCCCTTTCCCCTTTCCTTTTTGTGTTGATGGCGGAAGGTCTGGGTCGTCACATTAAGAAAGCTCTCCTCTCCAAACGACTAAAAGGTTTGTCTATCCACAATCTGCTAGCAATTTCCGACCAACAGTTTGTGGACGACAATATGCTTTTTGGGTACCCTTCTGTTCAGGAAGCCTCTCTTTTCAAATCCCCGCTGATTGATTTCTCCGAAGCCTCAGGCACTAGCATCAATATGGATAAATCTTAGATTTACTTCTTCCACACCCCCCCAGTCACTCAATTTGCCATTGCACACATTCTTGGTTTTACCATTGACTCCCTTCCCTCCAAATATCTAGGCGCCCCTCTAATAGCTTCCGCCTTAAAGCACGCCCCTTGGCACATTCTTCTTGAAAAGCTAGAATCTCGCTTAAACCTATGGACTCATAGATCTTTGAACATTGCCAGTCGATTAGTCCTAATCAAAGCGGTTCTTCAGTCTATGCCTCTATACCTTTTTTCTATCATGGCAGTGCCCAAATGGGTAATCAAAAAAATAAAAGCCCTTCAGCGCAACTTCTTATGGGGCGCCACTGGAACCCATCGCAAATGTGCCTTGGTGAGATGGACAATAGTCTATAATCCTAAAGAAAAAGGAAGCATTGGTCTAAGGGACTCAAGTCACAACAACTCAATCATGTGTGCCAAAATATGGTGGCAATGGGTCATGGGCAACCATCTGGACAACCAAATATGCCAACCTCAGGGCGCTGGAAGATCTGATCAGATTCACCCCCACAGTGAAAGGTTCCTTAATCTGGAATGCCACCAAACAACACTACTTAATGATCCAACATCACAGTTTTTGGGAAGTGAGGAATGGACGATCGGCATGACTATGGATGGATGCATGGAACCAGCTACCAAAACTCTACAACATCCTTGATCAGCATCAACATAGATACAGGGAAGAACAGTTACGAAAAGAAGTATGGTAGAACTAGACCTAGGACATAGATCAAGGCTACCGGCAATGGAAACATAGCAATCGAATAGTTGAGCAAGCGGATAACCAAACCAAGTAGCTTCTGGAGGGGGAGCTCCAAAATCGGCTAATCAGATGCTCGAAGGACAAGGATATCCTCCGTTGGGACTACACTCCTATGGGAACCTTCACAACTAAAGAGGCCTACAAGCTCTTATGCTAGGACTCGGATCCCCCTGATCCCATTTGGAGCCAAATTTGGACTCCAGGCATATGGCCCAAGGTCTCTCTTTTCCTCTAGCTAGTGGGGCATCGCAAAATTCTTACCCGGGACAAATCTTAGACGCAGGAATTTTCATGGACCCTCTAGATGCATCAATTGTAAAGATTAGGAAGAAACCTTTTAGCACCTCCTCGCTACCTACCCTTTGGCCAAACAACTGTGGGACAAAGCAAGCTTCCAATGTCAGAGAAATTGGAGAGGTTCAATAGACATCCCCGACTCCCTTCGTCAATGGCACTAGACCCCTGACAAAAGTGGGATTCTCAGTCATCTTTGGAGAATAATCCATGGACTCCTCATCGGGACAATCTGGAAGGAAAGCAACAAGCGGTTATTCAAGGATCAAAGCTCCCCTCGAGAAATCATATGGGGTAATTTTTGCCACAACCTCCAGGAGACCTTGGTGATTGGCAAATGGACGCAGGAAGATCTTCCCTCCACTAACACTGAAAAAGCCATCTGGGCAAACTGGAACCTGAACCTCGAGCTGCACGCTCAATCACCTACTACAATGATGAGAAGCCACAGGAGGAAGCACCCTTGGACCCCTCCCCCTAAGAACTCCATCAAGCTCAATTTCGATGGTGCCTCTAAGGGAAACCCTGGAAATGCAGGAATCGGGGGCATTTTCAGAGAGTAGAAAGGGTCTCCAATCCTCATCTACTTTGGGAAAATAGTCTGGGACACCAACACTTCGGTGGAACTGGAACGGCTTTGGCAAGGGCTCCTCCTCTCCAAGAACTTCAACTTCCAGCCCCTGGATATTGAAGGGGATTCCCAACTCCTCATAAACATGGCCAAATAACTTCAAAATAGGACTCATGCAAGAAAAATTTCTAAAAGTTGGAGGCTTGAGGCCAGACTGGAGGCCATAGAACACCTTCTCCACAACAATCAAGCCATTATCTTCAATCATATCAAGAGGGAAGGAAACAAGGTCATGGATCTCCTGGCTAATTTGGGCATGGAAGCAAGACACACCATGTTGTCAGGCACAACTTACATAATCCAAAACCATGATCATGCCCAGGAATTCACCAAGTTGGTACAAAGCGATGCAGCTCCCCCGGATGCGGGTGAATAGGTAGGCGATTAGCGTGATGGGACAGGGGTGGTGGGAGAGGGCTCGACACCTGCCCACCCTGTACGTGATGATTAATGTCAATCGAGGGGGGGAAGCCTGGCATGCAGGCCATTACATTCTCCCGTTAAGTGTTGTTAAGGCTTTAGCTCTCGCACGCTGTGACCTGCAAGCGATGGCGGCCTCCATGAATGAGGCAGTTATGGTGTGGGTTAATCGAGAAAGGGCAGACGATTATAAGGAGGGGCAGGGTAATGCAAGCGCAATTCAGTTGAGTGAGGTGTTAAAAGCCTGAAGCAGAGATGCTCTGTCTGTTTTTTGCTAATTCTCTCTGGGGCTCTAGGAGGTGGCCTCTGAGCATACCACCCTCAATTTCGGGTCTCGGGTGCATTGGTCCTGGTTCGCGTAATGAATTTGAAAAGGGGGGGTGGGACATTGAAGGAATTTGCCTCTCCGCTCCTATTCGTTCCTATTCCATATCTGTTGGCTCTAAGGTTTTTAGTTTCGAGGTAGGTGGCATTCCTTTTGTTATATTATCTGGCTCTGGAAGGAGGCCTCTGTGTTTTGCTTTCCTTAGCTCAAACCTCTTGCACATTGACCCTGTTCTGTGTGTGGTCTCGGAAAGAGGTGGGTGGAAGACACGGGAGAATAAGCCATCTTGTATCGTTCGATCCCCCCCACCTCTATCAGCTCTCAAAGTTTTAGTGTGGTGTTTGGTGAATATCAGTCTGAGGTCCTTCCTATCATGGCCTATCTTCGACAGAGAATGGGCTGCCGCCGTGGCCAACCCAGGTGAGCCCCCACCGACTTCACTTCGGACTCGCCGGCCACCAGCGAGATGTTCACTGGGTGCTATCCGAGCACCCGTAGTGGGCGAGGAAGGTGCCACGTCTCCAATCTGCCTCCAGGGCCACCTTCAACAACTGGGTCAGCCATTTTTACTTTCAACAGTTCGCTTCATTAGCCATGGGTCACGGCACACATCTTTGTGGTGTTTTACGAAACAATGGAATTGGAAGGCTCTGATAGTCATACGGGAGGTTCGGGAGCTGCTGTTGGTCCTCCCCTTGCGTTCCAGCTCGGCATTGGTATGATTCCACAACCTGTACGAACGTAACCAAAAGGAGGTATTCAGGATGCGGAGATGCAGCCTGTTGATCCCGGTCCCTCTACTTAGTTCAACGCTCCTTTTGAGGATGAACCGGAATTCGGCTGGTCTCGAATTGTGGAGGAACGACCTGATGAGTAGCATGCTTCTGCTGAAGGTGATCTTCCTTCTTTTTGATCAAGTTTTGGATATCCTCGGGTTGCTTCTTAGTTATCTGGGTTATGGGTTTCTTTCGGCTTCTGATGTATGGGTTTCATGGTTTTGTTTGGATGTATGGGACTCCATGGGTGGTTTCAGAACATGGTCTTGTGTTTCCTCTCCTCTGGAAGGAGGCATAAGTTGGATTTTTGGAATGATGGCTCTTTTCAGAGAAATGTAGTGACCTCTGTCACCTGTAAATACCTTCTCTGTTTCTTAATAGAATTAAATTTACCTAGAAAAAAAAAATATTTAAATATTTTAAAAATAATAAACATGAAATAATACGTAATAATTTAAATTTAAAATAAATATAAGGGGTAAATGTTTATATTTTTTATATGGTAGTTTAAATGTTTTTATTTGGATTTTTTAATTATAAATTTGATATGATAATTGAATTCATTATAAAATTTTCAAGGTTTCCCATTTTTTATGTATTTAAAATATATCATAATCAATAATATAATTTGTATAGAAATTATATAATTAGTTTTGATAAAACAATATTAATTTAAAAAATTATAAATATATAATTTTTAAATGTATATACCATCAATTTTTTTTTTTTAAAACTTAAATCTATTTATATATTTTAAGATATGATTTAATCTGGACTTGGTTTTATATATATACAATTGTTATTGTTAAGTAAATATTGTATATTAATTAAAAAAATTAAAGGACATATTAAGTCAAAGAATGGTTTGTAATTAGTTTTAATGGTTTGTAATTAGAAAAACTATAATAAGTTTAAAATATTAACATTTCTCCCAAATCCGGGTGTCTGACGGTACATGGCGCGTTGTTTGGATGGGAGTGTGGTTCGTCTTCACTGCCACACAACCTCTCACAGCTCCGGTCATAACTCCCCCTGTGCTCCAGATTAATGAGACTTTAATGATGCTTGTACATCCTCTTATGCCAATTAATTTCTTGTTCATGGCGCTATCAACTTGCTATAATCGTGTTTCTCCCTTTCGATTTGGCTCGTCCTCCTTTGCAGATGCAGCGGTTTGCTCTTGACCTCTCTCAGGAGTAAACTGCGCTTTGGTTCATTGCAGGAACTTCTGGCTATGCCCTCAAGCCACCTTCTATTTCCTCTGCTCTTTTGCTTGCCACCCGCTTGCTGCTCTCCCTTTCAACATTCTGAGCGCTGAAGCCAAGTTTGTTTTCATCCTTTACTGCTTCCATCAAGTAGCCTGGATCACCCTGCTCCTCCAGCTATGCCAAAATTGTGACAATGAATGAGTTGCAGAAAAGGCAGCTCTCGAGGGAAAATTGGACGCCAGGTTGTCTCCTCCACGACGGACTCCTCAACCTCCTGCTCGGACTTCCGCTCAGATAGGTACCCAACTACTCGGAGTTGACGGCGTAGGGGCAGAGGATTGCAAATTGTAGCACAGAGCTCCTTCCAATCCATGACTAACGCCGCTCGGTTAAAATTCCGCTGCAGTCATGGAACTTTTTCCTTTATGGCCACGGTTACCATTGAGCTTGGTGAGCTCAATTCAGGTCAAGAGGTTGGTTCCCTCAGGGCGACTATGGACAGGCCGGCGGAAGACAGACCAGGCTCCATTCAGACAAACCTCGAACAGAGCAAAGCTTCAAGCTCTGGCAAAAGAAAATCTTCTCAAAGCATGAATAATCAGGCGGGCTCCTCTGACAATGACGACGACTACAAGTATGGATGTCGCATGACTGAGAAGTCACCTGATCCCTCTCGTGATGTTTAAACAGGTTGGTTCTTTCTGGTTTTCTTGGAATTCAACAAGCTCGAGAAGGCTCACTCATCACCGTCCTAGATATTATGATATATGCATTAGCTCATATTGCCAGTTTTTCATACGAAAGGGGCATTCTGCTAGCCTTCAGTTTTCAGTTTCGGTCACTATCACAGTTACCTCTGTATTCAGTAATTGGTTGTCGAGTAGCTGGTCACAACTACCTCGTCTAGTTTTACTATTTTGGTTGTCACATAGCTCCGGTTTAATTCTCAGTTTCATGTACAACTATGGGGTTTTCTGGATTTTTGCTTTAATCATGATCAGGCTCTCCACAGTGCTTGAGGGAAATACTCAACTGGTTTTTTTACATACTTATATGCTATGCTTGTAATCATGCTGCATCTTTGGGCTAGCTTGACGAGGCCATGGCCTCGGTGTAAATTATTTTTGTATTAATATAGAAGTAGCCATATTCAGGAAAAAAAAAATAAAAAATAAAAA